>JBBPBX010043032.1:0-28115 GCA_038048925.1 Garcialebias charrua | reverse complement strand
CCCCAAATATTCAATTAAAATTTGTTTAAAGTTATTAAACCCTGAAGGGAATGTAAATGTTTGTAAAACCTCCATTTAGGACTAGTTTGAAGGAGCTGAGTTGTAAATCAGGAAACAGGATTGTGTTGACTTGATATCACCATAAACATTTCTAAAACTATTTATATGTTTTAAAAGATGATTAAATCAAAGTTGTTGGGAAGGTGTGGTGCAGGTGAAGTGAAGGTTGTTGTTTGTTTGTAGTTATTTTGTATTTTTAAAATTATTAAACCCTGAAGGGAATGTAAATGTTTGTAAAACCTCCATTTAGGACTAGTTTGAAGGAGCTGAGTTGTAAATCAGGAAACAGGATTGTGTTGACTTGATATCACCATAAACATTTCTAAAACTATTTATATGTTTTAAAAGATGATTAAATCAAAGTTGTTGGGAAGGTGTGGTGCAGGTGAAGTGAAGGTTGTTTGTTTGTAGTTATTTTGTATTTTTTAAACAAGGGGCAGATATTAAAACACTATTTTCGTCTTTCTGCACATTTTCATTCAGTGTTTTTTTTTCTTCTGATGAATTTGTTTTATTTTGAATAAAAAACATGCAGCGCTGGGGCTGTTTGTTTACGTCGTAGTTTCAGGGAAACGTTGGCTCAAACTTTATTGTTCTTCATCTTCTGACTCTCATCATATTCTATCGAGTGGAAACTCTTCAGATTAAACAAGTTAGATGTTCCCACCGCTAGTTAGAACGACTCCGTCACGTTTTGAAAAATAAAGAAACCGAGTAGGACTCGCTGCGCCAGTTTCCAAGATGGAGGAAAGGAGTTAGACGCTTCGTCGGAGTTTCTCCCAAAACTTGCAGAAAAACGGCATTTTCAACAACTTGGTATTCATTAGCAATGCCAAAGAATCACTCGACGAAAAAAAAGGTTCCTACCACTCCTCAGAGTTCACCTGAGAAAACCAGCATCACAAGAAACGGCAAAATGGAGCAAGAACTACTCAACGTCGTGAAAGAGGAGCTAATGAAAGCTATTCTCGAACAAGGAGCTTCCTTCCAGAGGTCTCTGGAAAAGTCGATGGATGAGCTCAAAAGGTCAGTTGAATTTATTTCTGCTGACTTGCAAGAAATTAAAGGAACTTTACATATCACTGTGAAGAGAGTGGATGCTGCTGAAGAGAAAATTAAAATGCTGGAGAACAAAGTTGCCGAATTGTCACGCGACAAACGCCGCTGTAACCTACGCCTGCGTGGTGTGAGTGAGGCTGAGGGTGAAGATGTGAGGAGAAAAGTGGTAGAAATCTGCGAGAACATAGCTCCAAGCCACAAAGAGAAGTTTGCTGAAGTGATAGACTCAGTACACAGGCTTGGAAGAAACACAGCTGCGCCGCAGCGCTACTCGAGGGATATCATCATCCAGTTCTCCACGAGGCACTACAGGGAAGTAGTGTGGAAGATGTCGAAGAATGCTGAATACATGACCCAGAGGAAGCTGCGCTTCATGGAGGACCTGCCACCGGAGGATCAAGAGAAAAGAAAAAGGCTGTGGCCCATCATCAAAAAGGCACGTGAGGAGAAGAAGCGGGCCTACTTCGTTGGGGGAAGGGCCTTTGTGGATAACAATGAAATTTTCTAACAGTTGTTCTGAAAAGGGAGAATACTCTGATTAATTCAATCTAAGAGTTAATCGCTGCTCTGACTTTTGTGTTTGTTTGTTTGTTTGTTTGTTTGTTAAACATTTCTACTTTAAAATTTGTTTCTGTTAATGCTCGAGGCTTAAGAGACATTACTAAACGCAAGGCAGTTTTTCTTTATGTGAAACAGTTTGATTCTGACTTTTGCTTGGTTCAAGAATCACATTCTACTGAAGATGACCACAACTTCTGGAAATCACAATGGGGCGAGGACCTGTGGATGTCGCATGGAAACCATCACTCAGCTGGAACGTTAACCCTGAAGCACAAGTTTAAGGAGAAGGTTATTTACACTATGTCTGACCCAAATGGACATTATGTGTTAACAGTTTTTTGTTACTGCAACCAGTTCTTTTTATTAGGTAATGTTTATGGGTACACTAACACAAGAGAAAACAAAGAATTATTTCAAACACTAAGTACTACCTTTGAAAGTATCAAGGAAAGGTTTACTGATATTAAAATATTACTGGGAGGAGATTTCAACTTCACATTAAATGATGATTTGGACAGATGGCCTAGCAGAAATAAAGCCAACTGTTTTTTGAATGATTTTATGAATGAACAAGGTCTTCATGATATCTGGAGAGTTACTAACCCAAATAGTAAAGAATTTACTTGGACAAACAAGGCTGGTTCTTTACGATCCAGAATAGACTTTTGGTTAATATCGGAATCCCTTACTCAATTAATTTGCAAAACAGAAATTATGCCTACTCCATTAACAGACCATAAAGCAATTGTATTAACTTTAAACTTATCTCCTGATAAGCCAACTCAAAGATACCCAGCATACTGGAAACTAAATAGTTCTTTATTACAAAACGAATCTTTAATTGAAATAATAAGAAGAAAAATCTCAGAACGTTTTGAGACTGCAGAAGATACAGGAGAATATCAAAAACAATGGGAGCTTTTAAAATATGAGCTGAGAAGATTGTTTATAGAAACAAGTTCTAAACTAAAAAAGGAAAAGAAATCAGATGAAAGTAATCTGATAGCCAAATTAATCTCGCTATCATCCATATTGATGGCGGCAGTGGAAAAGAACACTGTGGTCTATTGGATAACAAACAAGAATATTATCTGGCTTCTGTACATGTCCTTGAAAAGAAGGCTGTCGGAAGCCATTCTCCTGGGAGTGTGGAGCTGAAGAGACCTGCTGCCCCCCCCCAGAGATTTCTGTGCAGCCTCAGATAACGCCCAGCTGCACATCTGCTGAACTTTGTGTTTGTCTGAAATTACTCACAGACTCTATCTCCTTGCCTGCCGTCTCTCAATTTGTTATTGTAACTAAATGTGCTTTTTGATATGGTTTTTACTGGATCACGCGGTGTCTTGAAGACAAAATGTGATTCATCTTTTTTTAATATCAATGCTGTAAAACCCCGTGTCTTTGCCTGTTTTCCTGCTTTTGACCTTCATCTGGGGACAGATGAGAGCGGCCGCGCTATAAGCATATCATGTGTTGATAAACATATCATGTGTTGATAAATATGTCATGTGCTTTGTTGAGCTGCAGCTTTTTGCACTCATTCTCTCTCCTGGATGACTGTAACTACATATTTACGTTGTATTGGTGAAAATTGATGCAATGTTAATAAACCTTCTTGTATCTCTTGTATCTCTTGTATATTGCCTGAAAATCTATCTGAACAACAGCAAGCAGATCTCCTAACTGCACAACTAAAACTTGATCAATTATATATCAATAAAGCTAAAGGTGCATTTGTACGTTCAAGAGCGAAATGGTTAGAGGAGGGTGAGCAAAATTCTAGCTATTTTTTTAAGTTAGAAAAACAAAGGCAAAATAAAAATAGTATAAATAGACTCTCTTCAAATGGTGATATCATAGAAGATCCAAAAGAACTATCTAAAATGTGTGAGAACTTCTATAAAAAACTATATACCTCAACCATTTCACCTGTTCATATGAATGATTTCTTTAACAATCTAGGTAATATTAAGACAATTGGAGACTTCAAAAAATCAATTTGTGACTCTCCCATTACGCTTACAGAAATCTCAGAGGCTATTAAAAAACTTAAATTAAATAAATCTCCAGGTACTGATGGGCTAACTTCTGAATTTTACAAACTATTCACGGAAGAACTTGCTCCCTTTTTGCTGAATGTTTTTAGAGAAAGTATAGATAAAGAACAATTACCGTCCACTCTATGCCAAGGCTTAATTACACTCATCCCAAAACCACAAAAAGATGTATTAGTTTTAGATAACTGGCGCCCCATTACATTATTAAATAATGATTATAAAATTTTAGCATTATGCTTAGCAAATAAATTGAAAAAAGTACTTCATGATGTTATTGGGGAAACTCAAAATGGTTTTATGGCGGGAAGACACATAATTGATAATATAAGGCTTATCTTAGATTTATTAGACTACGCAGACTTAATATCAGAAAATAGTTTTGTTCTCTTTCTTGACTTCCATAAAGCGTTTGACTCACTGGAACATGATTTTTTATTTAAAACTTTGGATCTGTTCGGTTTTGGTGAGCACTTTAAGAAATCAGTACGCACCCTTTATGCTGGAGGCAATAGCTCAATTAAACTAGCTCATGGAACCTCTGGCAGATTTAATGTTGAGCGTGGAATTAGACAAGGTTGTCCAATTTCTCCATTTTTGTTTCTTCTTCCTATGGAGATTTTAGCACATTTCATTAAAAACAGCTGCATAAAAGGTATTCAGATTGCTGGTAGAGAAATATGTCTGAGCCAACTGGCAGATGACACAACTCTATTTCTAAAAGATTGCTCTCAAGTAAAGTGTGCTGTTGAGCTGCTTGGTGAATTTTCTGCAGCCTCAGGTCTCAACCTTAACTTATCTAAATGTGAGTTACTCCCTATTAAAACATGTCATGACACAGAGATCTCAGGAATCCCAGTAAAACACAAAGTTAAATATCTTGGTATCTATATTATAAAAGAGGAGGACCAAAGATTAAGTGATAACTTTAATCCCCTTGTTACTGTAATTCAAAAAAAATTCAATTTATGGGTACAGAGAGATTTATCCATCTCCGGTCGTGTATTACTTTCTAAGGCTGAAGGTCTCTCCAGTTTGGTTTATGCGACTTCTGCCTTGGAGGTTCCCAAGGACATCATTTCAAAAGTGGATAAAACATTGTTTGATTTTATTTGGAAAAAAAAGGTTCATCTAATCCGAAAAAATGTAATGATAAATAAGCTGTGCTCTGGTGGGTTTAATGTATTAGACTTACAGACTCTAAACTCCTCCTTTAAAATTAAATGGATCAAAAGATATCTCTTAAATCCAAACTCTTTGTGGAACTTCATTTCAACACATGTATTTGAAGCATTGGGTGGTCTATCTTTTATTTTAAGGTGTAATTACAACATTGACAAAATTCCGATCAAACTCTCCAACTTCCACAAACAGCTGTTTTTGTGCTGGACTCTGGTTCACAAACACAATTTCTCTCCACACAAATACTATATCTGGAATAACAAAGACATTTGTTTTAAACATAAATCTATTTTCTTTAAAAATTGGTTTGACAGAGGAATAGTTCATGTACATCAGTTATTCAACAAAGACGGCAACACTTACTCTTACAGTGAATTTTTAACTACGTATAACTTTCCAGTACTACCAAAAGAATTTGCAATTGTCTTTGATGCAATTCCATCTGGTGTGAAAATGTTGATGTCAAATCCTGTACACAACAGCACAAACTATTTAACTGAAGAATTATTCATTGGTAACTCTGACCCTTTTTTAAGTGAAAAAACAAATAACAAATGTATTAGAGAATTAATAATTAGAGAATGTATTAGTAAACCTGCTTCTATATTCTTCTGGGATAATTTATTTAATGATATCTGTTGGAAAGATGTTTGGTTGTTACCTAGAAAATACTTTATAACTAATAAGATTCGAGAAGTGTCCCTAAAGATTCTGCATAAATGTTATCCTGTAAACTATATAATCTCCAAGTACCGTCCAAACGTAGACCCAATGTGTTCACTCTGCCACAGCTCTGAGGAGACCATCATCCATCTCTTCTGGGACTGTTCTCATACTCAGGTGTTCTGGAAAGACATTTTCATGTATGTAAATAGAAAGTTAGAAATTGACCTACCATTTGACGCTAAAATTATACTGTTTGGTTTCTTTTGTCCAAATATTTCAAGTGAGAAAGTTTTTGTTGTAAATTTAATACTACTCTTAGCCAAATTTTACATCCACAGTTGTAAATTCTCCTTGCTAAAACCTAGATTTATAGTGTTTTCTAATTATATTTCCTCTTACTTAGCTACTTTAAAGTACTGTACTAATGCCAAAGCTTTAAAAACTAAAACAATCTGTAACGAATTTCTGTTGTAAGCTGCCCAAGACACATTTTTGTTTTTGTTTATGTGCCTTTATTCTCTTTTGTGCTATGCATGCCTTAAGTCTCGAGCCATGTTTGACATTGTAAGTTTTTTTTGTACTTGTTTCTTTTATAAATAATAAAAAAAAAAATAAAAAAAATAAAAAAAAAATCTTGGAGAATTTATTGGATTAAGTAATTTGTACGCATGACAAGAAACCAGCTGTATAAAAATGAAAAATGTATTATTATTTTTTATACTGGATATGTTCTTCAAAGTGTTTTAGCATAATTTTGCTGGTTATGTAATGCTAAGGAAGAGCATTGCATTCACCGAATTAAAAAAAAGTTGACTCATTATCTCATAATAATGAGATCTTATCTCATAATTATGAGATCTTATCTCATAATTATGAGATACTATCTCATAATTATGAGATCCTGAGTCAATTTTTTATTTATTTGGTGAATGCAATGCTCTTCCGTATAATGCCATAATAAATGTATGTTTATAATGTTTAAAAACGGCCTTTGTTTTACACAATGGGGTGGGTTGCCAATTGAGCTTGTTTCGGGCTTGTTTTCAGAGTGAGTCGCTTGTTTGTGCTTGTTTTGTGTGGCTGGACGCTTGTTTCTGTCGCGAGATCTGGCAACACTGATCATCTTGATCATCTTGGTGGTGGAGGAAAGGCCCAGTGAGGTAGTCATCTGTTCAGATTCGATGTCTTGCCTAACTAGTATTATCAGTGGAAAATCTGACAGCCGCCCTGATCTTATCGCAGAAGTTAATTGTTTGGTTTATGTAATAATGGCTACCGGTTCATCTTCGAATCCAATTCAAAATTCTCATGTATGTCTACAAATCGCTGAACAGTCTCGCCCCCGCCTATCTCTCGGATCTGATACACCCATATGTCCCTCCACGTGCTTTGAGGTCAGAGGATCAGGTACTCTTAATAGTTCCAGAAACTCGCCTTAAGCGCAGGGGTGACAGGGCGTTCTCTGTGGCAGGCCCAAGACTCTGGAACGAGTTACCGCTGCTCATCAAACAGGCCCCCTCCCTCTCGGTTTTCAAATCCCGGTTAAAAACTCACTACTACTCCATTGCTTTCAATGCCAGCTGATTTGTATTGGATCGTTTGATTTATGATCTGCAATGTTTTTATGTTTTTCGTGTTGTACTTCATTGTCTGTGTTGCCTGTTGCGTGTTTGTTTGTCCAGCACTTTGGTGTGGACTTGTTCCTGTTTAAAGTGCTTTATAGATAAAATGGCATGGTATGGTATGGTAATAATGAATATAAGTATTCAATTCACATGGGTTCCGGCACATAAAGGAATTGTTGGCAATGAAAAAGTTGATAAGTTGGCTAAAGAAGCAGTTAAAGCAAGAGAAATTGAATATGATGTCCCATTAAGTAAAGCAGAAATAAAAATAATTGTTAAAGATAAAATAAATGATATGTGGCAGGAGAGGTGGGATTTAGAGGAAAGAGGAAGACATTTACATAACATACAGAAGGAGGTACTCCTAAGTGACGATAGTAGTTTAATGTCTAGGAGAGAGGAAGTATGGATTAACAGGTTGAGGATTGGGCACACTACATTAAATAGTGGTCTAAAGATAATAGGAAAACATCCATCAGGTGACTGCTCTAATTGTGGGGTACTGGAAGGAGTGGAACATGTGTTGATTTATTGTAAGAAATATGATAAAGAGAGGAAGGCACTGGAAAGGGTAATGGGGAGTTCGGTGACAATGGTTACTTTATTGAAGAAAAATCAGTCACAGGATATAACTAAAGCACTTGTTAAATATTTGAAAGTTACAAAATTAGCTGAAAGGATTTTTTTTATTTTTATTTTTTTATTTTTTTTTTTTATTGAAAGTACATAGACTCTTGAATTACATCTCCGTCCGGTTGATGGCGGTAATACACCGAGTTTGTAAACTGCCAGAAAACACCATCGAAGAAGAAGAAGAAGAACACTGATCATCGGCCCGGAAGGGATTCACGAAGCAACTTTGTTGAACAGCGTAATGTGTTTTACAGTATGTATTCGCCATTTAAAGCCAATCACAAATGTTTCTTGTTGGCGTATCTCGCGGTACTTGTGTTGTTATGGTCACTGTGAATATTTTTTTTATTTTGTTCAGCAACAAAATTCGTAAATGTTAGCTTAACATGCTAGCTGTAAGCTCGCAGCTAAGTCATGACATGCTGAAGTTAACACGACATGGACTCTCACGTTGATGTTATGCTGCATCTCTATGTTATTATTATGAGTAACATTAAATTTCATTCACCTTTGTTCAGGTTTTGATCAACTTAACTGGTCGTGACTGAAGAAGTTATTACAAAATACAACAACAAACGGAGGCTGTCTCTTCAATGATCGGACATGACATGGACTCTCACGTTGATGGTATTTATGCTGCATCTCTATGTTGTTATTATGAGTAACATTATTTTACATTCACCTTGGGGTGGCTGAGTGATTAGAGCAGTCGTCTTCCAATGCTAGAGTTGTGGGCTCAAATCCACCAGCAGTCACATGCTAAAGTGTCCCTGGGCAAAACACTGGACCCCTCATATCCTCTGATGTGTGTCCCATAAGTGTATGCATGTTATAAAGCACTGATTATTGTTTGTATAGACATAGAGTGCTGTATGAATGGGTAAATGAGGCACAGATTGTAGTGTAAAGCACTTTGAATATCTTGGTAAAATAGAAAGGTGCATGCTATATAAGTGCAGTCCATTGTTCAGATTACCAGTATCTACTGCTTTGTCTGTCGCAACAGAGTTAATTAATTTGTTAAATTTTGTAATATACCAGAAGTAATTACTTCAGGTTATTGTCTTAAGTCTTTTAGAGTTGAAGCGTCAGCATTGTGCAAGTTCACCTTTTATCAGCAGGGCCGAGCGCAATTCGTGGCAGTGGCAGCTGCCACCGGAAGTGCCGCGAAGGCTGCCGCGAAGGGTGCCACAGGGTGCCACCGGAACTGCCTTCCACAGACCACAAGGTGCCACTAGCTGCCACGGACTTTGTCAGATCATCTTCCACAGCAGTTTTGTGCAAAACTATTGCCGTTTTGTGTAAAGAAATAAAAAAATAAATTAAGTAATTAATTAAATAAATAAATAAATGCTTCATCTTTATTGTATGTCCTTCAAAAATGACCTTCTGACGATGATGATTATATTATTTAATAAACACAGAACAACCTGTAATAGGTAAGTGGTTGCATTTGGGGAACTGTGTCCGAAATAGTGCTTTGTTTGTAGGATGACTAAAATAAACATATTTCTTTATTTTTTAAATAACAGTTAATGTGATTTTTTTAGTTATAAAATGACAATAAATTACTTAGTAATTACATTGGTGTGCCAGATACTGCCATCAGATGCCACAGGTGCCACCACTACTGGCACCTGCCACGGATTATGTGACGATGACATGGTATCGGTGACAGCAGGACAGCTATCATTGCTCAGTGCATCTGACAATAGTGCATGGGGCGGACTTTGGTCGAGCTGGCACAACTCCCTCCATTTTTCTGAAGGCCAGTACTGATTTTGCCCAAAGGGTTAGATATATTGTCTGATATTTACTTTTTAAATAATGATATTTGCTATTAAACTGTTTAAAATCTGAACTACTTCTACCGTATTTACGTGAGATGTTGACAATTCCAAAGTGACATGATGCTCCACAGCATGGTGCCATGACGGAGCACAGTATTCCATAAAGTGGCAAGAAAGTCCTAGACCAGCAGCCACATAATTTATCAGTTTTTGATGAAGCCAGTACCAATTGTTTTAAAAGCATCTTTTCATGCTTCTCTGAAGCTGCATCTTCATCATTTTAAAATCAAGATGGTGTTAGTGTTTTTTTTTAAATAAAATGTGTAAGATTTGTCATGCAAGGTTACTGCATGTAATTGAGATGGAAACTATGTTTCTCTTTGTTTTTCATCTTGTCAGGTTAGCCATTACACAGAAAGTAGTCAGATTACATGAATTGTTAATGTTAATTCACAAAAATCCATTAAAAACTGTATGTAAAGTTAAAATTTATAAGTGAACCACATATCAACAGCACAGCATTTGCTCATTTTATGTAATAAAAACACCATACTGTGATCAATGGTGAAAAATGCAAATATTAAATTTAGTAAATTGTCTTATTTATTATCATCAATACACATATGGTGATCAATGTTCCATTTGCTATTTCTGAAAGGCAGCTCTTATCAGGTGGGTTTATAGTCTTGATTTTACTTTAAATAGCTACAACATATATTTAAACTTTTTATAGGCTAAGAAGTAATGCCTTACTTGACTTTTAAATGCCTCCCTGAAATCATTTGAAGCTTTCTGTAAATGTTTATGACATTTTATGTTATGCTTATTTTATGTTGTGCTTGTTTATAAAAAGTGCTGAAATCACCATTTTTCCTTAAGCTTCACATATCAAATATATGTTTCACAAATCACACACTTGGTTTTAAACATTCTGCAATCAGTGTAGAATAGAATAATGTAGTCCAGGTTTAAAGTTGTGACGTGGCAGGTGCCAGTAGTGGTGGCAGGTGACAGTAGTGGGTGTCATCTGGTGGCAGTCTGTGGCACACCAATGAGTTTAATAAGTAATTTTAACTGTAATTTAAAAAAAGAAATATGTATTTTTTAGTCATCCTACACACAAAGCACTATTTTAGACATGTTTCCTAAATGCACTATTACAGGTTGTTCTGTGTTTATTAAATAATATAATCATCATCGTCAGAAGGTCATTTTTTAAGGACATACAATAAAGATGAAGCATTTATTTAATTAATTAATTAATTTTTTTTATTTTTTTTACACAAAACGGCAATAGTTTTGCACAAAACTGCTGTGGAAGATGATCTGACAAAGTCTGGCAGCACCCGTGGCAGCTCTGCAACACTCTGGCCATCTTGTGGCATGGGAATGACACCTATGATCAGTGGCAGGTGAGAGTAGTGGTGGCACGTGACGTGGCAGGTGCCAGTAGTGTGCCAGTAGTGGTGGCACGTGGACAGTAGTGGTGGCAGGTGACAGTAGTGGTGGCAGGTGACGTGGCACGTGACGTGGCAGGTGACAGTAGTGGTGGCACGTGACGTGGCAGGTGACAGTAGTGGTGGCACGTGACGTGGCAGGTGCCAGTAGTGGTGGCAGGTGACGTGGCAGGTGACAGTAGTGGTGGCACGTGACGTGGCAGGTGACAGTAGTGGTGGCACGTGACGTGGCAGGTGACAGTAGTGGTGGCAGGTGACGTGGCAGGTGACAGTAGTGGTGGCAGGTGACGTGGCAGGTGACAGTAGTGGTGGCACGTGACGTGGCAGGTGACAGTAGTGGTGGCACGTGACGTGGCAGGTGACAGTAGTGGTGGCACGTGACGTGGCAGGTGACAGTAGTGGTGGCAGGTGACGTGGCAGGTGACAGTAGTGGTGGCACGTGACGTGGCAGGTGACAGTAGTGGTGGCACGTGACGTGGCAGGTGACAGTAGTGGTGGCAGGTGACGTGGCAGGTGACAGTAGTGGTGGCACGTGACGTGGCAGGTGACAGTAGTGGTGGCACGTGACGTGGCAGGTGACAGTAGTGGTGGCACGTGACGTGGCAGGTGACAGTAGTGGTGGCACGTGACGTGGCAGGTGACAGTAGTGGTGGCAGGTGACGTGGCAGGTGACAGTAGTGGTGGCAGGTGACGTGGCAGGTGACAGTAGTGGTGGCACGTGACGTGGCAGGTGACAGTAGTGGTGGCAGGTGACGTGGCAGGTGACAGTAGTGGTGGCACCTGTGGCATCTGGTGGCAGTCTGTGGCACACCAATGTGTTTAATAAGTAATTTTAACTGTAATTTAAAAAAAGAAATGTGTATTTTTTAGTCATCCTACACACAAAGCACTATTTTAGACATGTTTCCTAAAAGCACTATTACAGGTTGTTCTGTGTTTATTAAATAATATAATCATCATCGTCAGAAGGTCATTTTTTAAGGACATACTGTACAATAAAGATGAAGCATTTATTTATTTATTTAATTAATTAAATTATTTTTTTATTTTTTTACACAAAACGGCAATAGTTTTGCACAAAACTGCTGTGGAAGATGATCTGACAAAGTCTGTGGCAGCTAGTGGCACCTTGTAGTCTGTGGAAGGCAGTTCCGGTGGCACCCTGTGGCACCCTTCGCGGCACTTCCGGTGGCCATGGCAGCCTTCGCGGCAGCCTTCGCGACACTTCCGGTGGCAGCTGCCATTGCCACGAATTGCGCCTGCTGTCTCTCCCTTTTATAGGAAATATTAAGAGTTCAGCTCACACAGATAAAATCTGAATTAATTGTCTCTTTTTTCCACTACTTAAAACTACAATCACGGTTCCAAAATTAACCTGTTCACTTTTGCGAAAGTTTCACAAGATGAAAAAGATGCCGTCTAGATCAGTGGTGCTCACACTTTTTCAGCATGTGAGCTACTTACTATCTCAGCTCCACAACCTCCCTGTCTTCGTTTGCCATCTACCCGTCTGCATTCTGGGTCCCTGTCACCGCTGACAACCCGGAAATATGGGCCGGTGTTTTGCCAAAACTAAATTTTTTTTCATTTACCCTTTATTTATCCAGGTACCGGTAGTCTCATTGAGCCACGAGAACTCATTTTCAAGAGACCTGTTAGGGAGCAGATGGTGGGGGTTAAGGGCATTGCTCAGGGGCCCAGAGTGGGGCGAATGAGGGTGGAGGAAGGTGTGGGTGTTTCACCTTTTTCCATTCACATTTTTTGATGTTGTCGGTACCGAAGCTTGAACCGGCGATCTTCCGATCACAGGCCAACCGTTTCTAACCACTGCGCCACCACTCCCCCAATGAGCATAATTGTCAAATCAGCTGGATTTAAAAATTAGTTTCGCTACGTGCAAAACGTGCACCCGCACGGGTGGGAACGCTGCATTTCTTTAAAATTTAACAAGATAAACACCTAAAAAATATATTTGTTTGTTGACATTATACAAACCGGATTCCAAAAAAGTTGGGACACTAAACAAATTGTGAATAAAAACTGAATGCAATGATGTGGAGGTGCCAACATCTTATATTTTATTCATAATAGAACACAAATCACAGATCAAAAGATTAAATTAAGAGAATGTATCATTTTAAAGTGCATGTTTCATGTTAGTTTTTTGGACAGAAACATAATATTTAGAGGTAATAAAGTAATTTTGATAATCCTCCCTGCTTTCCAAATTAATACCAATAGCCTTACAGACACAAATCAGGGGGAAAAAACAGAGCCTAAAAAAAAGGCGCGGTTTGGGAGTCACGTGACACGTGACGAAAGTAGAGGGGGCGTCATAGTCGGAAGTTGTTGTTTTGTATTGAGTTGTATTGAAGTGAAAAAGGTCCAATAATGGTTAATATTTGTGTGTGCGGGGGTTGTTCGAACTCCAGTTTGTCTGGACATCGATTTCCTGCACCAAAAAAAGCCAGCTTTCACAGCTTGGGTGAGGTTTGTCCGGATGAAAAGGCCGGATTTCACCAACAGAAGCATCACAACCAACTCTGTGATTTGACCGCATTTGTCAGGAGGATTACAACGACAGCGACCTGAACGAACACAGGATTGACTTCAGAAGTAAGGACATGAATATAATTTATTAATCTTTTGGTTGAAAGTGGTTTAGGTTAGGAGCTATAAATTACGAAATATACAGAGCTAAACCGCAGCTAGGTCCACCCGGTTGCGTCTTAAAAAATTAATAAAAAATCGAATTTCATCTCAAATGTGTTATACAGGCGATCGTTAAGTAAATACACCCTTTATAATTACACTCTGAAAGCAGAAAAATATCCACCGAGTGGTTTAGGAGATACAAGTGACTTTAGATGGAACAAAATACGATGCTAATTTTAAGCTAGCGCGACCATGTTGCATGTCTTAAAAAATTAATAAAAAATCGAATTTCATCTCAAATGTGTTATACAGGAGATCGTTAAGTAAATACACCCTTTATAATTACACTCTGAAAGCAGAAAAAATATCCACCGAGTGGTTTAGGCGATATAAGTGACTTTAGATGGAACAAAATACGATGCTAATTTTAAGCTAGCGCGACCATGTTGCATGTCTTAAAAAATTAATAAAAAATCGAATTTCATCTCAAATGTGTTATACAGGTGATCGTTAAGTAAATACACCCTTTATAATTACACTCTGAAAGCAGAAAAAATATCCACCGAGTGGTTTAGGCGATATAAGTGACTTTAGATGGAACAAAATACGATGCTAATTTTAAGCTAGCGCGACCATGTTGCATGTCTTAAAAAATTAATAAAAAATCGAATTTCATCTCAAATGTGTTATACAGGAGATCGTTAAGTAAATACACCCTTTATAATTACACTCTGAAAGCAGAAAAAATATCCACCGAGTGGTTTAGGCGATATAAGTGACTTTAGATGGAACAAAATACGATGCTAATTTTAAGCTAGCGCGACCATGTTGCATGTCTTAAAAAATTAATAAAAAATCGAATTTCATCTCAAATGTGTTATACAGGTGATCGTTAAGTAAATACACCCTTTATAATTACACTCTGAAAGCAGAAAAATATCCACCGAGTGGTTTAGGAGATACAAGTGACTTTAGATGGAACAAAATACGATGCTAATTTTAAGCTAGCGCGACCATGTTGCATGTCTTAAAAAATTAATAAAAAATCGAATTTCATCTCAAATGTGTTATACAGGAGATCGTTAAGTAAATACACCCTTTATAATTACACTCTGAAAGCAGAAAAAATATCCACCGAGTGGTTTAGGCGATATAAGTGACTTTAGATGGAACAAAATACGATGCTAATTTTAAGCTAGCGCGACCATGTTGCATGTCTTAAAAAATTAATAAAAAATCGAATTTCATCTCAAATGTGTTATACAGGTGATCGTTAAGTAAATACACCCTTTATAATTACACTCTGAAAGCAGAAAAATATCCACCGAGTGGTTTAGGAGATACAAGTGACTTTAGATGGAACAAAATACGATGCTAATTTTAAGCTAGCGCGACCATGTTGCATGTCTTAAAAAATTAATAAAAAATCGAATTTCATCTCAAATGTGTTATACAGGTGATCGTTAAGTAAATACACCCTTTATAATTACACTCTGAAAGCAGAAAAAATATCCACCGAGTGGTTTAGGATGGAAAAAGTAATTGTTTAGGGAGCTAAGGCTAATGTAGTTAAATCCATCAGTGGTGTAATTAATGCTGTACATGTATCTCTATATTTAGGCTATATGTAAATATAAACCATTTTTAGCTTTAGGTAGTATATACTGTACTGTATCTAGAAGTTATTTGGCTAGATATTTGATGTAATAGTCAGAGATGACATACTTATGTCAAAACAACTTTGTAATCTGTCGCCTCCTCCTGGTGCGATCCCATATCTTTCTTAGCTAAAGCACGAACGTTCCCCTCCTGTGATGTCACTTCCGGTTTACCGCTGAGGGCACTATTTTTAGACAGAGTAGCGAGGGAAGACAAAAAAGGTAGTAGTAGCACATTTTATTTTGAGATATGAACTGTATTTTTGATGAAAATTGGAGTTTTAGACATGTTAGGTTGAAAAGGCAACAACATGTGTTTAACGTGAAAGACGCAAAATAGGTTGTTTCAAAATTTCACAGCTTCAACAATTCCCAAAAAATTCGGGACAAGTCTATTTTTACCACTGTGTGTCATCCCCCCTTCTTCTTACAACACTCAACAGATGTCTAGGGACAGAGGAGACCAGTTTCTCAAGTTTAGAAATAGGAATGCTCTCCCATTCATGTCTAATACAGGCCTCTAACTGTTCAATCGTCTTGGGCCTTTGTCGCACCTTCCTCTTTATGATGCGCCAAATGTTCTCTAGGTGAAAGATCTGGACTGCAGGCTGGCCATTTCAGTACCGGATCCTTCTCCTACGTAGCCATGATGTTGTGATTGCTGCAGAATGTGGTCTGGCATTATCTTGTTGAAAAATGCAGGGTCTTCCCTGAAAGAGATGACGTCTAGATGGGAGCATATGTTGTTCTAGAACCTGAACATAGTTCTCTGCATTAATGGTGCCTTTCCAGACATGCAAGCTGCCCATGCCACAAGCGCTCATGCAACCCCATACCATCAGTGATGCAGGCTTCTGAATGGAGCGTTGATAACAACTTGGGCTATCCTTGTCCTCTCTGGTCCGGATG
This sequence comes from Garcialebias charrua, assembly GCA_038048925.1. NCBI lineage: Eukaryota > Metazoa > Chordata > Actinopteri > Cyprinodontiformes > Rivulidae > Garcialebias > Garcialebias charrua. The sequence goes on along the minus strand of JBBPBX010043032.1, from coordinate 11,806 downwards.
ACATGGCGTCCCAGTGTTCCATAAAGAACTTCAAATCGTGACTCATTTGACCACAGAACAGTCTTCCATTTTGCCACACTCTTTTTTTTATTTTTTTAAATGACCCCTGGCCCAGTGCAGACGTCTGAGCTTGTGGAGCTTGCTTAGAAATGGCTTCCTGTTTGCACTGTAGAGTTTCAGCTGGCAACTGCGGATGGCATGGTGGATTGTGTTCACTGACAATACTGTCTGGAAGTATTCCTGAGCCCATTCTGTTATTTCCTTGACCATGGCATTCCTGTTTGAGGTGCAGTGACGTTTAAGGGCCCGGAGATCCCGAGCATCCAGTAGAGTTTTACGGCCTTGACCCTTACGCACAGCGATTGTTCCAGATTCTCTGAATCTTTTGATGTTATGCACGGTTGATGATGATAACTTAAAGTCTTTGCTATTTTACGCTGGGTAACACCATTCTGGTATTGCTGCACTATCTTTCTGTGCAACAATGGTGGAATTGGTGATCCTCTTACCATCTTGGCTTCTGAGAGACACTGACACTCTGAGAAGCTCTTTTTATACCCAATCATGTTGTCAATTGACTAATTAGTGTTAATTGGTCTTCCAGCTGTTCGTTATATGCTCAATTTCCTTTTTCCAGCCACTTATTGCTACTTGTCCCAACTTTTTTGGGATTTGTTTACACTGTGAAATTTTGAATCAACATATTTTTCCTTTAAAATGTTACATTTACTCAGATTAAACTTTTGATCTGTCATCTATGTTCTATTACGAATAAAATATTGACATTTGCCTACTCCGTATCATTGCATTCAGTTTTTATTCACAATGTGTTTAGTGTCCCAACTCTTTTTGGAATCCGGTTTGTAGTAAGAGTGTGTCTCAACTGAACTTTTCTTAATAAATGCACTGACGGATAAAACATGGCAAAATGCAGCCGACAAAATAAAACGGCTTTAAAATTACTACACGCTCACCCACCCATAATGATGACAGAAACACCTATTTCTTTCTTTTTTTTAATTCAAACCCATTCTTCATCCTCTGTGTCACTGGTGAAGAGTTCTGCAACCTCCTGAGGTAACATCTACCACAGCTACTACCACATCGAATTTTAGCTCAAACATCTCCTAAAGCTTAAACATCTCCTAAAGCTTATCAGTTGTAAATATCCATCGGGTGATTACTTTCTGTAAGTTTCATCAAAATCTGTCCTGTGGTTCATGAGTTATTTTGCCAACAGTCAAACACTGAGGTAACAGTATACTGTTCAGATGTCCAGAGAGCAGGAGGCCGTGCTGCGACAGAGTGAGTCAGAGCAGAGGAGGCTGCTGTCGGACACATGATCTGGAAACGCTCGGTGGACCCTAGCGGCTGAAAGTGGTATTGCTCCCCTAGCGCCCGAAAGTGGTACTGCTCCAATTTTTCCGTCAGAATGAATGGAAACAGTCATATCTGAGCCAAAAACTGGTCTAAAAATATGGGGGAAAATCCATAAATATGTCGCTTCGCCGCATAAGTAGCAAGACGCCACCTCATTGGTGTCAGTGATTGGAGCAGACTGCTTTGAATTTAAGCTGGAGAGGATGCTGGTGTGTTGTCGTGATGTCGCCGCTTCTCCACGCTAAATAGTTATTTTACTGTTGCAATTTTTTTGGACATTTATCTGGACTTATTTTGTTCAATGGTTTTTTTTAATAAGGACTTTACGGACAGCTTAGTTAGCACTTCCTAACCGGAATTTGGGCTGTCTACCTCCTGTCAAACTCCAGCACGAACTTGCTTCAAGAACTACGTAGCTGCAATTATTGTTTCACCTACCTGCTGCCTGTCAACCTCCTGTGTCATCTGGACTGTTCTGGACTTTCTCCTGTGCTCCCCTTCAAGATATGCTCAACCAAGTTACATCTCACTGCTTCTTGGTTATTTCTTTTGGAGCCGCAGGTCTGCTGTTAGCGGCTAGCTCTGTGCTAGCTTCCCCCGGCTTGGCGGGCGTGATGTTGACATACTCCGCTTCGCAGCTGATTGGGCTTAACAACTGCTCCATTCCACCTTCTGTTTCCACCATCAAACAACTGGGACTTCTGAGTAGACCTCATTACATCCACAGAAGCTCTCGGAAAATATCCATTTATTCTGGGCAAGCTGGCTCTGAATCGATCCCGTGTATCTGGGCCAAGAGACGTGTCGCACCTCGATTACATCATCAGAACGCTGCGTCTGTAGTCCCTTGTAGTCCACAGCACACGAAGTGGCAAGGAAAACGTGGAGTGGACTTCAGTCTGCTTAAACCGGTTCAAAAGGCTTCTACACCAACTGGTATTAAATTAGAACTTTTCAATGTGCAGTCACTATCCAACAAATCATGTCTAATTCATGATCACATTCTGGAGAAGAACTTGGACCTCATGTGTCTTACAGAAACTTGGCATCAACCAGATGTGTACAGTTCTCTAAATGAAGCCTGTCCCTCTGGATGCAGTTATCTACAGAGAGCCCGTAGCACTGGACGCGGTGGTGGTCTGGCTGTAATCTACCGCAATAATTTAAAATGGTCACATCTGGCTTCTCAGGACTTTTCCTCTTTTGAAAGTTTGGCCTTCAACTTATAAGTCCCACTTCTGATGAACGTTATATTGATTTATAGACCTCCCAAACCGCATGTTTCATTTAACTCAGAGATGCATGACCTCCTCACTTTTTTCTGCACCTCCCCTGTGAAAACTATTTTTCTTGGCGATTTAAATATCCACATGGACAATTCCTCTTCCCCTCTGGCAACAGATTTTAAGTCTCTTTTGGACTCTCTCAATCCCACCCAACATGTGGACGCCCTTACGCACAACAGGGGGCATAATCTGGACTTGGTGATTACAGACACTGTACTCATCAACAACTTATCTGTATATGACCTGGGTGTCTCGGACCACAGTGTCATCTCTCTGGAAGTGCCTTCAACTTTGCCTGCTTCAAACCCAAAACGACCTATCCAGTTCCGTGACTTTAAAAACATTTCCCCTGATGTTCTGTCCGCTGATCTTCACACCCTGACCGCTGTCAATCATTCATCTGCAAATGACTCTGTGGATTACTACAACCAATCTCTCCAAGAGCTTCTGGACCTACATGCTCCCTTGAAGACAAGACTGGTGTCTTTCTCCCGTTCAGCCCCCTGGTACACTGGTGAGCTGCGCAGGATGAAGGCAACTGGCCGTGCTATTGAGAGACGTGTAAAATCATCTGGTCTCTCTGTACATAAGCAGGCATACAAAGAACATCAGAAAGCGTACGCCTATTCTCTTAAAGAAGCACGCTCCAAATATTATTCCAACATCATCAACACCTGCCCTGGTAACTCTAAACAGCTCTTCTCCACAATAACTCATCTGCTTAATCCCATTAAACAAACTCCTGAGGAATCTGTTCAAAAATGCAACCTGTTCCTTTCATCATTTAAAAACAAAGTTGACACTATCAGATCTCAGCTCCACAACCTCCCTGATCTTCGTTTACCATCTACCCGTCTGCATCCTGGGTCCCTGAGCAGCTTTGATGAAGTTGTTCAGAGTGAGGTGGAGTCCATCATCAAGAAAATGAAGCCTTCATCCTGCGCCCTGGATCCCTTCCCCTCGTCTCTCATAAAATCCAATCACTCTGCAATTAGCCCATTAATCACACAAATAATAAATAAGTCTCTACAATCTGGTCATGTTCCACTGCCTCTAAAAACTGCCATCATTAGGCCTCTTCTGAAAAAATCTAATTTGGATCCCGACATTTTTTCTAATTACCGCCCAATTTCCCACCTCCCATTTCTGTCTAAAGTGCTGGAAAAAGCAGTTGCTGCTCAGCTGCAGGACCACCTACAGCAACACTCTCTGTATGAGAAGTTCCAGTCTGGATTCAGAGCAGCTCACAGTACTGAGACTGCATTGCTGAGAGTTACCAATGATGTCCTCATGGCTGCTGACACTGGTTCTCCCTCCATCCTTGTCCTCCTTGACCTCACTGCAGCTTTCGACACTGTGGACCATAGTATCCTCCTCCACCGTCTTCATGTGGAGGTCGGTCTCTGTGACACTGTCCTGGACTGGTTCAAATCTTTCCTCTCCAATAGGCTGGAATGTGTTAGTCTTGGCAATGCCACTTCCCAGACAGTCGGTGTCTCCTGTGGTGTCCCTCAAGGGTCAGTTCTGGGGCCCCTGCTGTTTTCCCTTTACATGCTGCCTTTAGGTCAAATTATTAATCAGTTCAACATTTCTTTTCACTGCTATGCCGACGATACACAGCTTTACATCAGGACTGGAGCATCCTCATCATCCCCATCTCCATCTTCACTCACTGCCCTCTCTACCTGCCTGGAGGAAATAAGGGCATGGATGAATCAGAACTTTCTTCAATTAAACTGCTCCAAGACTGAGGCCATACTGATTGGCACCCCTCACCAGATACAAACATCAACTTTAACAACAATCTCCTTCTCTGGACAAGACATCCCCCTCTCCACCTCTGTTACAAATCTTGGAATAAAAATGGACTCTCATCTTACATTTGAAAATCACATTAAGCATCTGTTTAAAACCTGCTTCTTCCATCTTCGAAACATCTCCAGACTTCGCCCATCTCTGACTTTTTCTGATGCTGAGAAACTCGTCCATGCCTTTGTCTCCTCCAGGCTCGACTACTGCAACTCCCTGTTTATTGGAATCCCTGGCAAAAATCTTCAGAAGCTTCAATATATTCAAAACAGTGCAGCAAGGATTTTATTGAGAGCTCGTAAATTTGAACATATTACCGTACACCCAGAATCCCTGGTAAAAATCTTCAGAAGCTTCAATATATTCAAAACAGTGCAGCAAGGATTTTATTGAGAGCTCGTAAATTTGAACATATTACCGTACACCCATTAGGGGTGGGCGATATGTCTCAAAAATTATATTGTGATATTTCAGAGCGATATCATGATAACGATAAATTTCGTGATATAACCCCCCCCAAAAAAAAGAAATCAAATTTATTTATTTGACAAAATTAATTTAACATGTTGCTTTGCAGTATTATAATTTTTTTTAAACAACAAGGGTTAATTTGACTGAAATTACTTTATTTAGTAAAGTATTCAGTCAGTATAAAAATAAAAAATAAAAAAGATCTGTTATTTAGATTGAAAAAGTCTGCACAAAATATAATGGACTATCTTTAGGCTTTTAATACCTAGTAGTTCTTTGACATTCTTGTTAGGTCTAAATTGTTTTTAATTTTTAACTGGCTGTTTTTTATTGTTATTTTTTATTGTTTGTTTTATTTCTGTATTGTTCAGCACTTTGTGCACCTTCTGGCTGCTGAAAAGGGCTCTATAAATAAAGATTGATTGATTGATTGATTGATAAACAAAAACCACCACAAAAACTAAAGTTCAGGTGTAGTTTCCTAAATCACTCTCCATGTAAAATATATTATTCTTTGTTTCTAAAGAGTGACACGGTCGAAAATTTGTTGACGGTCCCTAATGCCTCTTTTCCACCGCTCGGCTCGGCTCGGGTTGGATCGGCTCAGGTCGGCTCAGTTCGGGTCGGGTCACATCTATGTTCTGTTTCCACAGCTTTTTTGTACCCCTTCTGTGGGCGGGGTCCAGAATCCTACTCGTCTTACCACATGGTGGCAGTAGTGTTCCCTCAAGCTATTTACTACAGTACTAGCCACCACTAGAAGAAGAACACAATAAAGGCTTTGACAGAATGTTGTGAAAGAGATGTCATGCTATAATGAGTACCTCATGAGCTGTAATCTTTAAACCCAATTCATAATCCTACCTTGTTGCCTTCTTTAAACCCATGTATTTTCCAATTTAGTATTTTTACAATAAAGATGTATTAAAGCATATTTTATTATTTAGTTATGCACAAGGTGCTTGATAAAGTTGCAAAACCATATTTATCTGAGCTGCTTCAACCTTCCTGCCCTCCCCGATCTCAGATCAGCTGAGCAGTTGCTGCTGACAGTCCTCAAAACTTTTTAAATCTTATTTAAAAACACACATTTATTCCTTGGCTTTTAACACGTGATCTTATCTTTTATGGCATGTTAACACACCTGCAGTAAGACTGGTATATGTATTTATTTTTGTATGCTTTTTATAGTTTTTAATTAACTTGTCTTTTATGTTATTGTACAGCACTTTGGTTGACCCTGTGGTTTTTAAAATGTGCTTTATAAATAAAGTTGATTTAAAACATCACACTGTGATCTTTGAAACTGCCAGTGTCTCCCTGGTAAAGTTGCTGCTGGGTGGTAGATGGTAGATGGTAGATGGATGGTCTGTGAATTCTTTAACTTTAAACTGTCCAAAGGACTTTGGCCACTTTTAATTTTTGACTTTTTTTGTATGACTTCATCCTAGAACCAAATAATTTATAACGTAATAACAGTTGAGCAGATTCTAATAATCTTTATCTTATGATTCTTTAAAGGTCAAATGCAAATGGAAAGTTCTCTTAACTTCCAGTATGGATTTAAACACAATACACACTTCACATTATAAAATAAGTTTAGGAAATTGAATGTTCGAGGACACCACTTAAGAAAATATAACGTTTAATAGGAAAAGTTTGAAGTGACAAACAGAAGTAACAAATTTCCATCTGGTGTCTCACGTCTTCCTCCAGAAGATGACACAGGTTGTTGAATTCTGGCGATTTTCTTCTGTTGACTGTAAAAGAAAAATGTGATTAATTTAGTCCAGAAACTGTTTTTTTTTTTTTAAACAACACAGTGTGATCACAACATGTTCATATACTAAATGTATCCTGTTGGAGTTATTTGAAATAAAATTCAATGTTTTATAGACATAAAGACACCTCCATTAATTTTCTCCATTCTACTTTGTATCACATATTATCAATTCTATCAAAAACCACATAGCTGATATTTTTCAAAAAAATCTAGTGTGATCACAACATGTTCATATACGAAATGTATCCTGTTGGAGTTATTTGAAATAAAATTCAATGTTTTATAGACATAAAGACACCTCCATTAATTTTCTCCCTTCTACTTTGTATCACATATTATCAATTCTATCAAAAACCACATAGCTGATATTTTTCAAAAAAATCTAGTGTGATCACAACATGTTCATATACGAAATGTATCCTGTTGGAGTTATTTGAAATAAAATTCAATGTTTTATAGACATAAAGACACCTCCATTAATTTTCTCCCTTCTACTTTGTATCACATATTATCAATTCTATCAAAAACCACATAGCTGATATTTTTCAAAAAAATCTAGTGTGATCACAACATGTTCATATACGAAATGTATCCTGTTGGAGTTATTTGAAATAAAATTCAATGTTTTATAGACATAAAGACACCTCCATTAATTTTCTCCCTTCTACTTTGTATCACATATTATCAATTCTATCAAAAACCACATAGCTGATATTTTTCAAAAAAATCTAGTGTGATCACAACATGTTCATATACGAAATGTATCCTGTTGGAGTTATTTGAAATAAAATTCGAATTTTTATAATTTATTTTCGTTGTGCAAGCACAGGTTTTGGAAACAGTCAAAGCGAAACTACTTTAAATGCAGCATATTTGACCACTACGTGACAATATTAAAGCGTGGTTAAGCTCAGGAGCCCTCGTACTATAAAGTCAGCTATGAATTATATTTTATATCTGTTCATTGAGCTACATTTAAAGACATAAAGCCGCCCGCGCGCGACGCGTTGCTCGTGGCGAAACTACTTTTTAAAATCCTGCAGTTTTGAGCAGTACGTGATTTTATTAAGGACACGTTCAGCTGAAGACCCATCTTTGCTATAAATTTAAAAAATAACAATTGTTTTTACCGTGTTATTCATGTAAAAGTCCTGCCGTGATAGCTTCCCTCGCTTCCGTGAAAACAGCTCGAGTCTCCTCCTCCCTCCTTCCGGAGCGGGTGAGCTCGCTTCAGTACCCCTCTGAAACCAGCCCGAAAATCTCAAGAAATCTCGCGCGGCTTAGCACGGAATATCCGGTGGAAAAGGATGAAAGGGGGTCTCTGCGACGCACATATGACGTAACATCCGACCCGAGCCGACCGGTGGAAAAGGGCCATAAGTGAACCATGACGTCTCTGAATAGGGGCAGACTCAGCGCGGCTGCCCGAAATCAGACTCCATGAAGTGGACTGACGAGAGCAACGCACCGCTGAAGACACGGAGCTCGAATATCCAACTTCCAACTTGAAAATAACTTCACTGTGGTTTTGTCTTGGTTCGTGGAGAGCCGCGCGTGTTTGTAGAGACAGTTTTCAGAGCGAGGGAGACCAGCCCGCAGCGCGACTGCTCAGTGGGGTGGGGGGGTGGGGGCATTTGATCCTCTACCTGCTGTTCAGAGCAGCCAGGGGACAGAAGCTGACACGACGCGCGGTTTGTTTTTATCATTTTAGCACCAGTACAGACTGGTGGAAGAGAGGTGCGCAGTTCAGTTTGAAGCGCTCGGTTGGGGGGCGGGGCGTCCTTACGTATCACGTCATGAAATTAGCATATCATGATATCTTTTTTTTGCCCGGGCAAGCTATTTTTACCGGTATTATCGTAAACGATATGATATGGCCCACCCCTAACACCCATTCTCCATAACCTCCATTGGCTTCCTGACAAAACTGCTCTCATTACACACCAATGCTTACACGGAACTTCACCTGACTATCTAAAGGACATTCTTGCACCATATTCATCTACCCGGTCTCTACGATCACAGAACAGTAATCTCCTTCACATTCCACAAACCAAATTAAGGACCATGGGAGACCGGGCATTCTGTGTGGCTGCCCCCCGCCTATGGAACTCCCTCCCTGACTACCTGAGAGCTCCACAGTCACTGGTTGACTTTAAAAACGGCTTAAAGACTTTTCTTTTTAAGCAAGCCTATTCTGCCTCCACATGATTTTATCTTTGATCTTAGTTGATATTATTATTGATTTTACTTGATTTTATCACTTGTTTTATTTGATTTTTGCTTTTGTTGCACTTTGTAGCACTTTGAGATTTTTATTAATAAAAAGTGCATTATAAATTGAAGTCATTATTATTATTATTATTATTGTTATTATATTATTATTATTATTATTATTATTATTATTATTATTATTATTATTATTATTATTATTATCATTAAGACATGCAAATTAGGCAAAAGCTGCGAATTATAGGCCGAAAAATATGGTAGCTGTGTTGTTAGCCGCTAAGGACCGCTTACACACGCTCTGCTGTGTTTACGAAACGTCTCCTGCCCGAGTGCCTGCCCACACTGGAGAAGCAGGAAGGGAGGGGGAGTGCAGCAGAGGGCTGCGTGTACAAATGTGGGGGGGGGGCGCCTGAGAGAAAGAGACGGCAGGATTTCCAAGTATAAAACTATATCGTTTATATCAAAATAGTCTCAACTTGTATCGCCCAGCCGTATTACCGAGCATGAACATTAATGTTTTGAACCACTTTGGCCATGGCTGCCTGAGAGTAGTCGATGGGGGAGAGGGAGGGTCCCAGAAACTATCCTATCACCATGCAAACTGGTTGGTCCACTATGGGTGTGTGCTGCTTGTGGGACACAGTTTGTTTGTGACTCTTTGGATTGATGAAGTCCTTTGGATGAAATGTTTCACCAAAACGAAACTGTCCAGATGACCTGACTGAACTTTGTTGGATTTTTGTACCTGGATTATTGAGCATGAACTTTGATGTTCACAAGATGAAGTTTTTCAAAAATTTACAAGTTTTGATATTAAATACGTCAAATAAAACATTAATTTCAATTAGTCAAAGTCAACTTTATTGTCAAAACTGCAATATGTACAGGACATACACAGGATTGAAATTGCATTTCTCTCAGTCCCTCGGTGCAACAGTAACCATTTAAACACTAAAACATTTAATAAACATAAGCATAAAATGAAATAATCAAAATGTAATACTGTCCTGAGTTTTTGCATAGTAGTTTTTGCATAGTAGTATAAAAGTATGAAAAGTTACACCAACACTAAAACACTGAACATTTAATAAACATAAGCATAAAATGGAATAATAAAAGTGTAATACTGTCTTGAGTTTTTTGTATAGTAGTACTGTATAAAAGTATAAAAAGTATATCTATAAAATTAAATGAAGGTTCTAGCATTGACATTTGTAAAAGAGTGACAAAATAGCATATGAAGTTAATGTACACAGTATATGTATGAAGTAGTTGATATTGGTATAGAGGTAAAGTGGCATATGCAATAAGGCTAGTAAAAAAGAATATATATATCAGCAGTAGTGTAGATATAAAAAGTACAGTAGTGTAAATGTAAACAGTAGTAATACATGTAAACAGTAGTATTGAATGAAAACAGTAGTAATAAATAGGGATGTCCCGATCCGATCACGTGATCCGAAACCGGGTCCCGATCACGTGATTTCAGACTCGACTCGACTCGGGCGTTACACACCGATCAGGGATCGGATATATATGTGTATATTTATTCTAAACACAAACGGGAATATTATATTAACTGTATGTTGAGTTACAGAGTCAAATTGTCTCGGAACAAAACATGCACAATAGTTTTGCAGCAGTGCCTGCCGTAAAGCGGTGACTGTCGTAAAAAAGAAGCGGAACGCGGCATTAACTTGAAGTGGAGGCAGCGATGTCTGTGGTGTGGAGATATTTTAAAGTGGATGACAAATGGAAAGTTCGTATTTCAAGAGGAGGTAAGGAAAAGGCTGCATTTAACACAACAAACCTGATTAGGCACATCAGAAACAAACACCCGACACAATACACAGAGTTTAACCAGACAACGCAGCCCAGCTCATGCTGCAAGAGACTTTATAATTTATATTTATCTCATAAAGAAAAACATACACTTCCTTCTGTGAAGCCACAGGAGGAGAGTTAAGGAGTGCTGTTCAGAAAAGCATGTTACTAGCCTTATTTTATAAAACTGACACTTTAAGTTTATTTGTTTACATGCCTGCTCAGGTTCTGGTTCTGCTCAGGTTCTGGTTCTGCTCAGGTTCTGGTTCTGCTCAGGTTCTAGTTCTGCTCAGGTTCTGGTTCTGCTCAGGTTCTGGTTCTGCTCAGGTTCTAGTTCTGCTCAGGTTCTGGTTCTGCTCAGGTTCTGGCCAGGTTCTGGTCAGGTTGTGGTCATGTCCTGGTATTTTAAGTTGAGCTGCTTATTTTAAATTAGACATTTATACTGTTGCACTAAACTTCAATGTGAAGAATTTTATTTTAAATCTTATTACTTGATTGTTCAATCTACCTCACAGAAGTACTCTGTTAAATGTTAAGGTAAATAAAATAAAAATTAAGGGACATCTGGATCTGTTTCTTTTTTTCCCCTTCATTTTAAAAATGTATTTTAGAAGTATCGGATCGGGACTCGGTATCGGCCAATTCCTAAAATTAAAGGACTCGGACTCGGACTCGGGGCCAGAAAAACCTGATCGGGACATCCCTAGTAATAAATGTAAACAGTGAATGTAAACAGTAGTATGACTATAGGCAGTAATGTAATACAAACATTAGTGCAAATATAAGAAGTAGTGCAAACTGAATGAGCACATGACCGTGAGTTGAGTGAATAACCCGTTTTGATGACACAGAGTCCAGTGTTAAAATCTTTGTGTTGTGTGGTGGTGTGTGAAAGTTTTTTGTGTTAAGGCAGTTCAAATGGGAGGGGAGGCAGAGCAGGCAGAGTGTTTAGCATCCTGACTGCCTGATGAACAGAGCTGTCTCTCAGTCTGCTGGTTCGAGCCTGGAGACTCCTCAGTCT
>JBBPBX010043031.1:0-28116 GCA_038048925.1 Garcialebias charrua | reverse complement strand
GACCCAAGGTTACAGCCCGAGCAGAGGGAAATTGTTTAGGAAAAGACAGAGCAGCTGGAGCCCTTTTCATGAGAAACAATGGATTACTGTCTTCTGACTTTCTAAACAAAACCGTCTGGTCTCTCTGACCCGAGACTTCACCTTTAACACAGCAGTGAACACCGTTTAACTCTTACAGAATAACACAGCTTAAAAGCACACATCATGAAAATGACAAAAGTTATTCTTTTGATCACATCAGCCTAAAATCAAAGATAGAAATAGTCTCTTTTGGTGACTATGTTCTCAGATTACAGCTAATGGAATGATTTTGTAGTAAATGTCTTGCTTTACTGAGAGGTCAGTAAAGGTCATCTCTGGAACAGTTCAAAAGTACACAGGTGTCTTAAAGTGGACAAGGTCATGCCCACTACACTATTATCTTACGGCCCTCTACTATCCCGGGACAACAATAAGTATTTTTTGTTGCCATTTTCTTAATAAGATTGGTCTCTAACGCTTTATCATCTGTTTTTAGGTGACCTTTTCTGTATCTTGTTTGAAGAGGGGAATGCCAAGTATGAAACCCCAGGCCGTACAGAATTATTTCTATCGGTATCTCATTCTCTGGCTCACCTCCTGTGTCCGGTTCTTGTCGGTTCGGATCGTCCACTTTGGACGGGTCCTCAGTCTTTGTCGTTTCCGCTGGTGTGGGTTTTGGTCCAGTTGGATCGTTTTCTGTGGACTGGTCCTCCAGTCCTATTGGTGCCGTACTTTCGGCCATTGTTCGTTTTTGTCGTCTCGAGTTTGTCTGTTTTCAAAGCCGACTGACTTTATGTCCCTGTACCTGGGATGAAAACAGACCTGCCGCTAATCTTACTCCCGATCTGTGGTCAGCAGATCACGAATAAGCCCTTTTTACCCCGCCCACTGCTGTGGAATTAAGGGGCACTTAGCTGATAGCTTAGACCAGCCGACTACAACTTCTCTACTCTAAGAGGAGTTGTTCTTCTGGCGCTTGTCAGTCCTTTGACGCACGCCTTGTCTCTTGGGAGTCTTTATTCATAAAGAGGGTCCCTTCGTGGTCGCCATGTTTGCTTATCTGAATAATCAGCGAGGTAATCACAAGGTGCGTGACACGCCCTCACTGCAGCCTACCTGCTAACAGGGTCTATTGAACCGGTCCCGGAGTTTGGGTATTACCTTGAACTACGTGGGACAGCTTCCGACTGAAGGCTGTCGATGGGAGAATTCATCTGGACTATTCACCTCCTAGCTTCCACAAGCCACACCCCTTTTTCACCTTGCTCCTCCCTCCACCTCAGCAGCCGGGGACCGGAGGGTTTAGTACAAGGCAACTCGTGTTAACGGAGGCTTCTCCCGTGTTTAAGCTCGCTATTGTTACTGATCCAGTTAATTTTAGGATCCAGGAGATCGGACCCTGGGGTATTGTTTTAATATAACCTTAGGTGCTAATGCTTAACCTTTAAAAACCTCCTAATATTTGATGTTATCTTTGTGAACCAAACTTACATTTCCATGGACAAGTGGGTGATGAATAAAAGTCAAGAATTTTACGTTTTGTTTATTTTAATTAATTATTTTGCAGGGAAGGATCAGCGTTACAGCATAACAGTACAATTAATTATTACGATTATAGGTAAAGGAAAAGTATTAATTCACCAAACAATCTTAAGACTCGATGTTAAGCTGCTCGATCTGCAGGAAGTCCTTGAGGGAGGTTCTTTTCTGGAGTCCAGGCAGGAGAGGCTCGGAGGGTCATCTCATTGATGTCACTCAGTTAACACTCCCAATACCCATCCAGTCTTATGGACCAGAATTAGAGCGATTAATCATAAGAAAATTCCTCATCCAGCTTTATAAGCTAGAGTTTAGAGTACATTCTCACATTTCCATCTCATCTGATTTTAAGAATCAGAATTAGAGTAGTCTTTTGCAATCACACATCTCTCCTGACCTTAGGGATCAGGGATTAGAGTTTTACTTAAAATCTTACCCAGTGGATGTATCTCCCCAGAATCCTCAGTATTATCAAACAACCTTGAGCAATTAAGTCTCTAAGATAATTGAACTGTCTATTTGCTTCCACTCTATCTGCATTTAATTTAATTTGATTTAAATCTAGCTGAAAACCGGGTTCAGGAAGGTGTCTTGCAGGCATCGCTTTCCTCCTCAAAGTCTCTGGAGACCGAGAGGGAAAACCTGAAGTAGTCTCTCCAGTCCCTGGGGACTGAAGCTCACCTCTGACTCCTTGCTGGTCTGATCTGAAGAAACAAGTTTTGCATCGTCCTGGCTGTCTGGGTAAAAACTATCCAGTTCTTCCTCAAAGCTTGAGAATGAAAGAAAAGAAGTCTCTCCCCAGGACGCTTGCTAACCCTGTCAGCACGGAGTCAATCTGAACCACGCTTTGGGTCTTCAGTGGAGCAGGTCAGCTCCAGCTACTCGATGTCTGATGTACAGCTCCTCGACCGCATCATGACAACTTCGGACAGCCTACTCCTGACAGCCCGGTTCTGAAGGAACAGGGCTGTTAAATATAAATCTTAGTCCCGCCTTCTCCCTAGGAGGAGGGGGATTGCTAGTCTATGATTGGCTGGATCTGCTTGCTTTGTCAGTATCTGGGCAAAGCTGCAGATCTGTTCTATTCTTGCAATCTTTGCTTAAAGCTACATGTTCCCTTATTAGGAAATGAATTTGCTCTTTTTGCTCGAGGCTGAATGATTCACCAGGGCCGGAGGTTGACACAACTCTGGTCAGTTAGTTACTTCACTTTTTCCAGTAAAGTGTTTGCAAGTCATACTTTTCAACATGTGTGTTTTGCAAGAGACCACTTTTGTCACAAAACCATCTTTGAAACATAGTAATTGTAATAGAATTAATGATGCTTAGTAAGGTATTTAAACACTTACTGAGCCACCATTATTGGATGCGCAGTTTAGCAGACTTTAATCTTGCACAAACTGCCACCAAAGTGCGAGTTCTTCCTTTTTCCGATACTAAATTGTTTTTACTGTGATTAATCAGAAATGTAATTTCACGCTTAGACTTCAATTTATGTTGGTCTACCAGAAAATAGACCTTTTATTGAAACTATCACAGAATTACATTAAACATTTGTATCGATATTAGCTCTGATTTAATAACTACGTTGACAAGAATTCAAATTAAAACAAACAGACAATTAAAACTTAACTGTTGGCACATTACTTGACAGATTAATAGCTTATGAAAAATAAGAAATAGGAGGAAGGAGTTCTGGAGCTAAGTTAAGCTAAAGTTGTTTACTTTGAACCAGACTGGGTGACACTTTTCCCACACGAGTAGACTGCTGGGCTCCCGCACGTTCAACCACACTACGGCTCGTTACCTGTTGAAGGTTCGTCTCTTGGAGACAAGAGTGGAGAAGTTTGTGGACACACACGTGGATGGGTTTGTCCACCGGCCGTCCAGTCGGGACTTCAGCGTGTGTGGCTGATTCACGATACGATTGAAGCTCGCCTCCCTCGGCAGGAAACAAAGGTCAAGCGCACAGACTGACTTTCAAAATAAAACTTTAGAAAACAAATTCTTCCAGAAGGTGAGTGAATGGATCAAAGTAAGGCTTTACAATGATCCCCGCTGAGACGTGGGTCGTTGACACATGACCGGGCGTCTCCAGCTTTCCAGAGGAGAGAGCAGGTTGACAGTTCGTACTCCTCGAAACTCTAACCCAAAATGCAGGAAGTGCCCCTTAAGAAGGGGGTGTGACTTAGTCACATACTTCCTGCTGATTGGTTGTTGCACCCCTAGAGAGGGTGTGACTTTGCAAATGAGTGAGTTTGAGTGACAGATGATAGGGTAGACAAAACATAGAAAACATACGTGAGAAGATGCAGGTGCATGTGCACAAGTCAGTACTTTGTTTTGAGAACTGATTCATTGTTTTTAGAAAGGACGGGAGACCGAAAGCAAGCTATGTCTAGCACTTTTCCTTTGAAACAAAAACAGTTCAAACAAATACGAAGGATTGTTCCTTCAACTTTCGACACTTATTCTGCCTAGAGCAGACAGTTCAAAGCATGATCATTCTGAGATGTTCTCTTAACTTTGTCATATTTAAAATATACCAGTTTAGTAAAATCATCATTGAAATGACAAAAATACTGTTTGATCAATTCTGAATTAACACACATTAAAGAGAAAGTTCAATCTGATTAATTAGTGTCCATCAATTCATAATAATTGTTAACCAAAATATAAGTGTCAATTTGTCTCCTTGAGGGCTTCAAGAAGGTGTAACACTTAGAGTTTCAGAGAGATGTGGAGAGGTGTACTTGAAGGTCAAGACAGAAATATCAGAGGCTAGGTGTATCACTACAGTCCCCCTTTTTGGAAGTCATCGCCTGTCCTTGGAGATGAGTTCCAACACGAAAGGATACCACCGAATGTCTCTGATTTCTATGTAATCCAGCAAGTGGAAAAAGAAAAATCAAAAAGTTCAAAATTATACTCCCATAATGTTTTTGGAAATTCCATACTGTTCGTAGGTAATCCCATTGCGGCAAGCTTTTAATCCTTTGGAAAACATAGTCTGTTAACCCATGGAAAACTGAGTCTGTGATCCCTTGGAAAACAAAGTCTTATAATCCACAACGGTAAATCCACAACGATGGGGGTTATTGATTTCATCAGCAAGAATGGAATTTAATCAGCATGTAGAGGGGATCCCTCGATTGAAGCAGAGGAGGCGGCCCTTGGATGAAGGTTGAAGACCAACGTTGGATCAGCAGGTCCCCACATCGAAGGTTGCAGGCTGGATGGCTTCCAGTCGGTGCCACCCTGGTTCAATGTGTCATGCAATTATGTGGTTTTAGGTGGGCTTATGATTGGGATTCTACATTAAGCCTTACCTATATGCACCTGGTATGTAAGCTATCATGGATTAGATCAGCTAAAATTACCAATTAAGGGGTGGATCAATGCTGTAAAAATCAGATATAGGGATCTATACCTATAGAAATGGGGAGGGCTTCTGTAACGAAGGCCTCTTCTTTCAAACTATTCCTCCATTCATTATAGCTTATGAAAAATAAGAAATAGGAGGAAGGAGTTCTGGAGCTAAGTTAAGCTAAAGTTGTTTACTTTGAACCAGACTGGGTGACACTTTTCCCACACGAGTAGACTGCTGGGCTCCCACACGTTCAACCACACTACGGCTCGTTACCTGTTGAAGGTTCGTCTCTTGGAGACAAGAGTGGAGAAGTTTGTGGACACACACGTGGATGGGTTTGTCCACCGGCCGTCCAGTCGGGACTTCAGCGTGTGTGGCTGATTCACGATACATCATTACACTTGCTATTATAAAATGATTAACTCTCTATCATAACAACCTCACATTAAATGATTACAGGTAACCCCCGACCTACGACCCCATCGACCTGCGAACCACGGGACCTACGAACATATCATATTTAATAAAAATATGAATTTAAAAAAAAAAAAAAAAATTTTTTTTTTTTTTTGTGTTTAAATGTTCTTAATTTCATGTGTACATCACTTTGTTGCAGCTCTGGTTGTTTTAAAGGCTTTATAAATAATAATTATGATAAAAAAGATCATTTCTGATCATTTTTGAGCAATCTTGGGCAACAGGAAGTAGGTCTTCAGTTTACACGGTCACAAATTAATGTAGAACACCGGACGCTATTTTAGGTTCAGTCACTGGGGTCTCCGGTCACAAATTAATGTAGAACACCGGACGCCATCTTAGGTTAGCTGCCGAGAGCCGGACGAAGACTGGTGACCAGGATGGCTTCATATGGATTAATTACTAGCTGGAAACGTCTCTGTGAACTTTGTGGATGTCTCAAGCAGCAGCGGATTTATCGCCGATCGTGCCAGGCCGCCGTGCGAACACCTCCGGCCGGCCTGGCTACACCTCCGGCCTGGCTAGCTCCAGAGCTAACACTGGAGCTAACACGGGAGCCGGCCTTTTGAACACTGGTGACCAGGATCGCATCATGTGGATTAATTACTAGCTGGAATAGCTCTGTGGACGTCTCAGGCTGGAGCAGCGGCTGGAGCAGCAGCTGCAGATTGATCGCGCCGCCGCTCCAACACTAGCTCATGGCTTGGCTAGCAGAAGCTAGCCAGCTAGCTAACACAGGTCTGGAGCAGCTGCGGTGGCTTGCCGGCCCCCGCGCTGCTTGGCCCGAAAACAATCAACGCATGGCAACCTATGTCGGCTTTGACCATCTCAAAGTAAGAAAATATATTTTTATTTATTCTGTAAATGTGAATAGCAATGTTTAACATTACAGTACACTACTTTACATGCTTAAATGTGTGCGCGCGCTCCGTTAGCATGATAAATAAAGGTTGAATGAATGAATGAATGAATAATTTTTTTTTAAATATAATTTTCACCCCCTACCTACGAACGGATCGAGCTGCAAATGGTTCTTAGGTCCCAAACTCGTTCGTAGGTCGGGGGTTCCCTGTATATTGGTTACAACCATATCACTTGATTACATTAAGTAAAACACATCTCACTTGATTATTTTAGTTAAAACATATCTACCATGATTATTGGTAAAAATCATATATCTCATGATCGTATTGATTAGAACAAGTTACTATTAAAACCAATCAAGGTTAAACCAAGTTCAGATAAAAACATATTAAAGTTAGAACAAGTCTTTTGCTTCATACTTCTCCCTTATACTTTCTGCTCCAGTTAAAATGTTCGTGTGTGAATTTGAGAATATGGCCGCTTGCTTTTGGGAAGTGACTTTCTTCATGACTTTCACAAATTTTAACTGTTAAACTTAGGACACCGTTAACTTCTCTTATTTATCTTAACCTTATAACTACAGTGTCTGCTATTTAGATCGTATAGGCCTTTCTAAGGTTTTAAACAATCATTCTTTTCTGCTCCCTTTGCAGTTCTCACCCTGCACTTCCTTTGCATGTTTTTGTGTGAACGTGCATCTGTGTGTGTGTGTTTATGTGTGTGTGTGTGTGAGTCTGAGTGGTGCGCTCCTGCAGAATTCTGTTTGTGCTCACAGTCTGAACAGATGAGATAACTGAAGTTGCATAATAGACAAGTCTGGACAAGTCCAGACAAGTCCAGACATGTTTCTGCCTCGACAACTGTCATTAATATATTTTTGCATTACCTTTCATAAGTTTTCCTGTACTGATTAGTTTTTTGTTGGTTTTGAATCCATAATAAGCTGACTCTCCTCGACAATGCATATATGTAAATATGAATATGTATATTTGTAAATATGCATATACATACATATGTATATATGCATATACATATACATGTAATATGCATATACACCCAGACATAAACATGTAAATATAACATGTTCAACTGAAAGAGTGTGTGTTTGTGTGTGTGACTGTTTTGTGGTTTTTATGGACATTGGTTTCTTAGGACAGTCTGTTTGCCTGTTTATAGCTTATGACTGTCATTACAAACCATTGTCCATCAAAACAACTAAACCCTCACACATACACAAGCACATACACGTCAATTGAACATGTAGGTTGAGGAAACCACATATAGCAAGTAATTCTGTTTAGGAACACAAGAACTAAAAATCTACCTTTGTGTTCATGTTCAGGTCAGAAGGAAGTGGATCGGTCTTCTGGCTACCTGCTTTCTGTTCAAGTCAAGTCAAGTCAATTTTATTTCTATAGCACAGCTTAAAACAGATAAACTGTTACCAAGGTGCTGTTGACTCTGGACGTGTTCAGTAGTCATCTGTAACAGATCATTTATACTTATCTTTAGAGGAAATTCTAAATTTTGATGAGAGCTGATGTCCTATGCAAACCAAGAAACATTACATGATTGTTTGATTTTGGCCAAATTATCCATCCCACATGAAGGATAGATGGATGGACAGAGAGTATTTCCAACTCTCCTCTCAAGATGGGTCGACAAAAATAAAATTAAAATTAGCTGAATGAAAGTAAACTATAATTTAAAAAACTATGACTAATAAATAAATAAATTGAAATCATTCTTAACAATCCCTGCATTATTTATATATTTGATATCTATCTTACACATACACATATATATGTATATAAACACATATACACATATATATGTATATAAGCACATATACATATATACGTATATAAGCACATACACATATATACGTATATAAGCACATCTACATATATACATATACGTATATGCGCATATACATGTATATGTACATATACATATACATGTATATGTGCATATACTGTACATGTATATATGCATATATATACATGTATATATGCTTATACATATACGTGTACATATGCATATAAATATAAATTTATATATCATCATTCCAGTCCCCAAGAAAACCTCCATCACAGGACTAAATGACTACAGGCCCATCGCCCTAACATCTGTGGTCATGAAGTCCTTTGAACGGCTGGCCCTGACCCACCTGAAGGACATCACTGGACATCTGCTAGACCCCCTGCAGTTTGCCTACAGGGCAAATAGATCAGTGGATGATGCAGTCAACATGGGACTGCATTTCATCTTGCAGCATCTAGACCACCCGGGGACTTATGAGAGAATCCTGTTTCTTTATTTTAGTTCAGCATTTAACACTATTGTCCCAGACATTCTCTCCACCAAACTCTCCCAGCTCACTGTTTCTCCTGCCATGTGTCAGTGGATCACCAGCTTCCTAACAGGTAGGACGCAGCAGGTGCAGTTGGGGAAAATCATGTCCTCCTCACAGTCTATCAGCATTGGTGTCCCTCAGGGTTGTGTGCTCTCTCCACTGCTCTTCTCTCTATACACCAATGACTGCACCTCTAATGACCCATCTGTTAAACTCCTGAAGTTTGCAGATGACACTACAGTCATTGGACTTATCAGTGATTACAACGAGTCTGCATTCCGACAGGAGGTGAAACGACTGATGTCCTAATGCAACCTGAACAAACTGGAGCTGAACACACTGAAGACAGTAGAGATGAGAGTGGACTTCAGGAGACACCCCCCAGAACTGCTGCCCCTCAAAATCTTCAACAGCCCGTGTCTACGGTAGAGTCCTTCAGGTTCCTGGGAACCACCATCTCACATGACCTGAAGTGGGAGCACAACATCACCTCCATCCTCAAAAAGGCCCAGCAGAGACTGTACTTCCTACGCCAGTTGAGGAAGCTGGACCTGCCTCAGGAGCTGCTGATCCAGTTCTACACTGCAGTCATTGAGTCCATCCTATGTACATCCATCACAGTCTGGTTTGGAGCAGCCACAAGGCAGGACAGGAACAGGCTTCAGCGAACAGTGAGGATGGCTGAGAAAGTCATCGGGGCTTCTCTGCCCTCCATTCAGGACTTGTATCATGCAAGAACCAGGAAACGGGCTGGAAAAATCATCACAGACTCCACACACCCAGGTCACAACATGTTCCAACTTCTCCCGTCTGGCAGACGCTACAGATCTCTGTCCACTAAGACTGTCAGACACAAAAACAGTTTCTTCTCCCAGGCCATCACCATCATCAACAGCTGATCATCAGACATCCATCAGCATGACCCCCAACCCATTCACAACCCCCATGTGATGTGAATCCTAATCCTTCTGTATTTTGTGTATTATTTGTACGTTTTTTTATGTAAAAGTATCTGTATAGTTTTTAGCATTTTTAGAGAGACACTTTCTAGAGAGACACGTACAGCCGGAAACAAATTCCTTGTGTATGTCAACATACTTGGCCAATAAACCTGATTCTGATTCTGATTCTGATATGCATATAAATATACATGTATATATGCATATACATATAGACATATACATGTAAACATAACTTGTTCAATTGAAATTGTGTGTGAGTTTATGTGTATGTGCCTGTTTTATGGTTTTTATAGACAATGGTTTGTTAGACAGTCATGAGCTGTAAACCGTTTGATTGTCTATTTGACCGTTTATAGCTCATAGCTATCCTAACAAACCACTGTACATAAAAACACAATACACTCACATACACAGACATACACACACGTCGATTGAACATGTAGGTTGAAGAAACCATGTGCATCAAGTAATTATGTTTAGGAACACATGAACTAAAATCTACGTTTGTGTTTGTGTTCAGGTCAGAAGGAAGTGGATCGGTCTTCCGGCTGCCTGCTTTCTGCTGACTCTGGACGTGTTCAGTAGTCATCTATAACAGATCATTTATACTTATCTTTAGAGGAAATTCTACATTTTGATGAGAGCTACTGTCCTATGCAAACAAAGAACCATTACATGATTGTTTGATTTTGGCCAAATTATCCATCCCACATGAAGGATAGATGGATGGACAGAGAGTATTTCTAACTTTCCTCTGAAGATGGATGGACAAAAATAAAATTAAAATTAGCTGAATGAAAGTAAACTATAATTTAAAAAACTGTGAATAATAATATTGAAATCATTCTTAACAATCCTTGCATTATTTATATATTTGATATCTATCTTACACATACACATATACACATATACACACATATATGTATATATGTATCCATATAAGCACATATACATACATACGTATATAAGTACATACACATATATACTAGGCATCTAACGGTACTAGTGGGTGTACCAAACCGTTTCGGTACAGCACGTTCGGTTCGGTCCACCTGCATACCGTTTCGGTTATTTTTTCACTCATTGAACGTTAATATATGCGCCGCGCAACAAAATTTCCTGGGCGCGTTTCAGCACGGAGCTATTATCGCGAAGCACGCGTAGCTCGCGCAACCTTTAGCCGTTTGCTTCTCACTACGGTCTCCTGTTTGGGGAACATTTCTTGTTAAAAGACGAGTGGTGCGCACATTCAAAGCTGTGTGTGTGTGGACTTTGTTTCATGAAGAGACTGCAGCAGACCGCACGTCTCACGTGAACGCGCTTGAAACTACGTCATCAGAATGTGAACGAGCAGCTTTGCAACAGCGCTAATAAGAACAACTGCATTTAAACTACTTTTATCAGGTAAATCATATCAGTCCAGAGCAATAACACAAACTGTGAGTTTTTAAATATCTGAATGTAAGTCTTAATGTTGTTATTATGCGCAGGCTTTAAAGTTATTGATCCTCGCTATGAACATCCATCACTCAAAAAGTTCAGAACTTTATGAAAAAACAAAAACTGATGTCAACAAGCCCTGGAGCAAAGCCCTGCCCTAATGATGAGTGAGAGATTCAACCGTTCAAGAATAGGTAATGTATTCTTTTTTTTATTATTATTATCTGTGGAATGGTCTGGAGAGTGATGTTAAAAATGCAAAATCAATGTATACATTTAAGAAAAAGGTCAAAAAGGACTTGCTCAAAAACTATATATGATGTAACTTAGTGTGTTTGTGTATTACAGTTAGAAAATTTAAGTAGAGTTATTCATTTTGTGATGTAGTTTGAAGGTTATCATTGTTTGAACAAATTGTGAAATAAGGGACAGTTATAATAAAATTTCATCTTCTTTCTGCTCCTTTCTAACATGATTTTTGCTGAATATGACCCCAAATGGCAGACCAAAGAACACGAGGACAAGCGAGTACAAAAGTGATCTTTTATTTACAGTGCAGGAACTGGAAAGGGCTGTGGAGAGAAGAGGGGAGGTGGTGAATATCCTGAAGTCCAAATGATTCTTTATGACAATTGTGCTGATAGAAGTATTTGTCCTTACTGTAGAATTTGTTTGCAGGTGGCGTCGGAGTAATGGGTTACGGAGGGCGAGGTCCGGAGAGACTGTGGGTCCAGTGGGTGAGTTCAAACAAAGTTGAAGAGTGGTGAAGATGTCCAGAATGAAGTCCTTAGTTATGGGTTTGGTGTGCAGGGTTGGCAACCAGACGCAACCTTGGAGACGGGTGAACAGGCAGGACTGAACAGGAGCTGAACAAACGGGCAAAGGCAAAACAGGTTAATGCAGACGAGTCAAAACTAGGAGTCAGAGGCTGTGACAATATTACCCAAGGTAATCAATGTTCGAGCGTTGGCTGAACGTCTGGTTGTGGTTTAAGTAGAGCAGGAGGTGAAGGTCTAGGAGGCAGGTGCAGGTGTAGCTAATCAGCTGATTAGCTGCTGCTTGAGGTTGCTGGAGGGGAAGGCAGAACTCCTACAGTACCCCCTCCTCTAGCATCGCCTCTAGGCGATCTCCTGTCCGGGTGGTCCCTGTAAAAGGAAGAGATAAGGGAGGGGTCCAGAATGAAGGAGCGGGGAACCCACGAACGCTCCTCTGGGCCATAGCCCTCCTAATCCACCAGGTACTGGAGTTGTCGACCCCTGCGACGCACGTCCAGTAAGCGCCGGATGGATTAAACAGGATCATTGTTGATGAAACGAGGCGGAGGAGGAGGGTCGGCAGGAGGGTGAAGTGGGCTGGTGGAGACGGGTTTAATCTGAGAGACATGGAACGTGGGATGGATCCGCAGGGTGGAAGGCAGTTGAAGTCGGACAGCAGCAGGATTGATGATCTTGACAATCGGGAAGGGACCAATGAACCTGGGGGCCAGCTTCCTGGGAGTGTCTTTTAGTTTAATGTCTCTGGTGGACAACCAAACCTTCTGCCCCACCAGGTAGTCGGGAGCAGAAGAACGGTGGCGGTCAGCAAACCGCTTGTTTTGTTCAGCCGTCCTGAGGAGAGCTGCCCTGGTCTGGCGCCAAACCCTGCGACACCGACGGAGATTATGCTGGACAGAGGGAACAGAAATGTCAGTTTCCTGTGACGGAAATAAGGGCGGAGCGTATCCCAAAGAGGCCTCAAACGGGGACAAACCAGTAGCAGACGAAACTTGAGAATTATGAGCATACTCAACCCAAGGCAGGTGATGGCTCCAGGTGGTAGGATTATGTTCAATGACACACCTCAAAGCGGCTTCGAGCTCTTGGTTACACCTCTCAGTTTGTCCATTCGATTGAGGGTGATAACCAGACGTCAGGCTGGAGGTGGCACCCAAGGCTTGACAGAATGCTTTCCAGACTTGAGAGATGAATTGAGGGCCCCTGTCGGAAACAATATCGAGAGGTATACCATGCAGACAAAAAACATGTTTGACCATGATCTGTGCTGTCTCAGATGCTGAGGGCAATTTTACTAGGGGTATGAAGTGTACCGCCTTGGAGAAACGGTCGATGATAGTACATACAACAGAATTACCCTCAGAAACTGGCAGTCCGGTGACAAAGTCCAAGGCTATGTGGGACCACGGACGCCCAGGAGTAGGGAGTGGAAGGAGGAGACCTGCTGGGGGTTTGTTAGTGGCTTTGTTACATGCACAAGTGGTGCAGGCAGACACGTATTGTCTGACATCCCTCTCCATGTTAGGCCACCAGAAATGTCTCTTTGTCAAGGAGAGGGTGCGACTCATACCTGGATGGCAGGAGAACTTTGCTGTGTGGATCCAATGGAGGACCTTGCTGACGGCTGCAGAGGGAACATACTTTCTCCCTGGGGGACCAGTGCCAGGGTCCGGTTCAGTCTTCTGGGCCTCCAGGATTTCTCTCTCAATGTCCCAGGTCATGACCGCTACGGTGCAAGAGTGAGGAAGAATAGTCTCAGGCGATTCAGTCTCTGAGGAGGAGAACTGGCGGGAAAGAGCATCAGGCTTAATGTTACGAGAACCAGGTATGTATGTGATGGAGAAATTGAAACGTGCAAAAAACAAAGACCAACGTGCTTGACGGGCGTTCAGCCTCTTTGCTCCCTGAATGTAGGCAAGATTCTTGTGATCTGTCCATATCACAAATGGCAATTCAGACCCCTCCAACCAATGTCTCCATTCTTCAAGAGCCATCTTGATGGCCAACAGTTCTCTGTTACCCACATCGTAATTTTGTTCGGCAGGGGACAGACGCCGAGAAAAGAAAGCGCATGGGTGGATCTTACCATCAGTAGGGGATCGTTGCGAGAGCACCGCTCCCACACCCGTAGCGGATGCGTCCACCTCCACGATAAACTGACGATGAGGGTCAGGATGGGAAAGGATGGGAGCGGATGAAAAGAGCCTCTTAAGTTCCTGGAAGGCGGCCTCCGCCTCTGGGGACCAGAAAAATTTACGGATGGGAGAGGTGAGTTGTGTTAATGGAGAGGCTACCTGACTATAGTTTTTGATGAAGCGTCGGTAGAAATTTGCAAAGCCCAGGAACCGTTGGAGCTGTCGTCTGTCCTGGGGTGTGGGCCACTCTGCCACCGCTCTTGTTTTCTCCGGGTCGGTTCGAACCCGTCCCTCTTCAAAAATGAAGCCCAGAAAGGGCACAGAAGACATAGAGAATTCACATTTCTCAGCTTTTACATACAGTTTGTTTTCCAGAAGCCTTTGGAGGACTACTTTGACATGTCCAGTGTGCTGAGCGGGGTCTTTGGAAAAAATCAAAATGTCATCAAGATAAACAAACACAAAATCATCCAGGAAATCTCTCAGGACATCATTGATTAAGTTTTGAAAAACGGCAGGGGCGTTAGTGAGACCAAAAGGCATGACCAAGTACTCGTAGTGTCCTAGGGGTGTCTTAAAAGCGGTCTTCCATTCGTCCCCTTCTCGCATTCTCACCAAGTGATAGGCGTTGCGGAGATCGAGTTTAGTGAACATTCTGGAGTCCTGAAGCCGTTCAAACACAGAGTCAATCAGAGGAAGGGGATACTTATTTTTGATAGTGATGTTATTAAGTCCCCTGAAGTCGATGCAGGGTCTCAAAGTCTTATCTTTCTTTGAAACAAAGAAAAACCCTGCACCGAGGGGAGAAGTAGACGGGCGGATAATACCTGACTTTAAAGATTCCTCTATGTATTGCCTCATTGTCTCCCTCTCTGGGCCTGACAGGTTGTACAGTCTGCTAGACGGCAGCGGGGCACCAGGAAGGAGATCTATGGGGCAATCATAGGGTCTGTGAGGTGGTAGGGAGATGGCTTTCTGTTTACTAAAAACTGGGGCAAGCGCATGATATACGGAGGGCACTTTGGAAAGGTCAATCTCTTCCTTACTGGGGGGTGAGACAGAACCAGAAGAGATGGCAGAACGTAAACAATCGACTAAACAAGCCTCACCCCAATGTTCAATCATGTTATTTTTCCAGTTAATCTGGGGATTGTGTTTTAACAGCCATGGGTAACCTAAAATCAATTGGGACTTA
Organism: Garcialebias charrua; assembly: GCA_038048925.1. Taxonomy (NCBI): domain Eukaryota; kingdom Metazoa; phylum Chordata; class Actinopteri; order Cyprinodontiformes; family Rivulidae; genus Garcialebias; species Garcialebias charrua. The sequence goes on along the minus strand of JBBPBX010043031.1, from coordinate 12,984 downwards.
GGGGAATCAAAAATGAAAAAATCACATTTCTCATGATGGTTACCTGACAACACCAGGTGGATGCTTTGAGTCCAGTGGGAGATGGAGGTGATGGTCTGTCCAGTGAGACCTCTGACACTGACAGAGCTGTTTAAAGGAAGCATGGGTAGGTTAAGAAGCTTCACAATATCCAAGGAAATCAAATTCTGTTCTGCACCGGAGTCAATTAAAGCCTGAGTGGTAAAAGTATCATTATCAAAATAAACAGTAGCAGGGAGACAAAAATTTTTCTCAGGAGTTGAAGTTAAATTACCCACCAATATCTCCTGATGTATTGGTGGTTCTGGCCTTTTAAACGGAGATGACAATTTTTCACAAAGTGACCATGCTTTCCACAATATAAACACTCATTTGCAGTTAATCGGCGTTGTCTTTCCTCAGGGGACAGTTTTGCCCGACCCACCTGCATTGGCTCTGGTTCGGGGAAGACTGGTGTCGCGGAACTACTTCCGGTTGAGGGACGGTCCCAAGATTTGTAGTCCCTTTCCAATTTACTTTCTCTATTTCGAGTGTCGATTCTAATTGCGAGACAGATCAGGTCTTCTAAATCCTGGGGAGGCTCTTGTGTGGCGATTTGGTCCTTAATGTTGTCATTAAGCGCGTTTCGGAAAGCGCTTTTCAGTGCGATTTCACCCCATCCTGACTCTTCCGCGATCACCCGGAAACGGATGGAGAACTCGGCGACAGATCTTGAACCCTGTCTGATTGTGAATAATCTTTGTTGCGCTTCCTCTTGCAACAAAGGGTGATCGAAAGCTAGTTTAAAGTCTCTTATAAAGTTCGTGAAAGACATGGAGGACAAGGAACGTGAACGGAGATGAGCGGTGGCCCACTGCAGAGCGTCGCCTTTCAGGGCATTGATAATATAAGAGATGCGGGACGAGTCGGTGGCGTACCTGATGGGTGCTTGGTTGAACGCGAGCTCGCTTTGGAGGAGGAAACCACCCACCAGCTTGGAATCTCCACCAAAGAGTTCGGTAGGTCTGACATCAGGTTCATGTCTGTATGTTGATGCTGGTACTGAAACTGGAGTAGGTTCGGGTGGACGGAGTGGTTCGGGGCCTTTGGTAGTCATGACGGCGACTTGTTGTCCAACAGCATGTATCATGCTACCAAATTCACTCTGTTGGGTGAGAAGTTTAGTTAGAGTTTGCTCGTTACGTTCACTCCGGGCCTGTAGAGCTAATATTGCTTGGTCCCTCTGACTGTCTTTGGTCTGGCCTTGAGGGTCTTGGAGGCTCGAACATTCTAACATGATGTTTGCTGAATATGACCCCAAATGGCAGACCAAAGAACACGAGGACAAGCGAGTACAAAAGTGATCTTTTATTTACAGTGCAGGAACTGGAAAGGGCTGTGGAGAGAAGAGGGGAGGTGGTGAATATCCTGAAGTCCAAATGATTCTTTATGACAATTGTACTGATAGAAGTATTTGTCCTTACTGTAGAATTTGTTTGCAGGTGGCGTCGGAGTAATGGGTTACGGAGGGCGAGGTCCGGAGAGACTGTGGGTCCAGTGGGTGAGTTCAGACAAAGTTGAAGAGTGGTGAAGATGTCCAGAATGAAGTCCTTAGTTATGGGTTTGGTGTGCAGGGTTGGCAACCAGACGCAGCCTTGGAGACGGGTGAACAGGCAGGACTGAACAGGAGCTGAACAAACGGGCAAAGGCAAAACAGGTTAATGCAGACGAGTCAAAAACTAGGAGTCAGAGGCTGTGACAATATTACCCAAGGTAATCAATGTTCGAGCGTTGGCTGAACGTCTGGTTGTGGTTTAAGTAGAGCAGGAGGTGAAGGTCTAGGAGGCAGGTGCAGGTGTAGCTAATCAGCTGATTAGCTGCTGCTTGAGGTTGCTGGAGGGGAAGGCAGAACTCCTACACTTTCATTTTATTCTACCGGTACTTGTATTCTTGTATCTGATGAAACTGTTTTGTATTGTTCTTTTAAAATGAATGAATAAACATCAAATCAAATCAAAATTATCTAAATAAACTTTTTTATTCAAAATCATAATCTTATTAACTTTTTTTAATTTTTTTATTGTGTTTTATTTCCAGTCTGGATGGGACAGACATCCACCAGAGATCACCTGCAGCTAAGAAATGTGTGATGACTGAACTGAACTCTGAACTTTTCCAGCACCTGTCCCACCAAGAAGAGGTTGTGAGTACAGTAATGAGGACAAATCTAGCCACATTGCTGCTACTGGACAAAAACTTGATTAGTTAGATTGTAAAAAGTCTGTTGCTGCTTATTGTTCTGACTGTTATTGTATTTATTAAGATTTTTATTATTGTTAAAATAGTTTTATTGTAGAGTGCTGTTTATTTAAAATATCATCCAACTGGGTCACTTTTATTTATTACTACCGGTGCAATACTGTACAGTACAAATGTATTTTTGGCAAATTTTCAAAATAAACAGTTTGTAAGTCTTTATTTTGTCCTTTTTTTTTTGTACCAAAAATAAACCGAAAATAACCCGAACAGAGCCCTCCTTGTAGTTGAACTGAACCGAAATGTGATTTTAACGTACCGTTACACCCCTAATATATACGTATATAAGCACATACACATATACGTATATAAGCACATACACATATATACGTATATAAGCACATACACACACACACACATATATATATATATATATATATATATATATATATGCCTTTCTCATCTGTTTCGGGATGAAGATCAAAGGTGTGAAAAAAGGAAAGTACCATAAGGGTCACAGCGTTGGTATTAAAAAAAAATGTATCACATTTTGTCTGCCAAGACACCGCATGACACAGTAAAAACTATACCAATAAGCACATTTAGACAGTTACATGTTGCATGTTGAGACTGAGGCAGGGAGGATTCTGTCCATGAGACATTCCAGATAGCGACAGTCTGACCAGCCGGCCTCCGATAACGCTCATAGAAAAGTTCTCCGGGGGGGGGGGGGTAGCAGACAAGACAAGAGAGCAGCTGTTTTGTCCACAGTAAAGCACATCTCAGGAGAAATTAGATATCCAGCCTTTTTCAAGGCTGTTTCCAAGGATATTTTCACTTCAGGCTCACATTGTAATTTATGTAACATTCAGTATGTAAGGGCGACTCTGTTCCAAGTGATCCAATTCGGGACTTTTTCCATTGATCCAAGCTCTGACCTCAGATGTTGACCACAGCGTCCAGAGTCCCAATCCGAGGGTGATCTGTTCACCCTCTGGATAAGCTCGCAAACAGCTGATTTCTCAAGGTCACCACTCAGACCAGACGTCGGGTTCTCCAGGCATTAAGTCCTACTGAAGTCCCCCTCTTTTGCGATAGGCCAGTGCTCCACAAACGTCAAAAGGCAAAGCGCTGCCATCATAATCCAATATAATCCAGATTCTTCACCTCTACAGAGCATAGCACAGAGAGCGAGACGCATACCATCCATACCCACAGGAATCCATGGCGTATCCTCTTCGTCACTCTGTGAGGGTGGACTGGCTCCCCTTGTGCCGTGTCTTCTGTAGAAATCTTGTTCATAGAATCGAATGCCCAAACCTCCAATCCATCTTAATTTGCATTCGAGGTGCTTTGCTAAGGAGCTGCAGGCAGCAAGGAGGGGGGGAGGACGGGAGAGGAAAGGACTTGCGACTGCCTCCGTCGAGAGCCAAGGTTGAATATATATATATATATATTAGGTGTGTTGGTCGATTAAAAAAAATAACTAATTAATCACAAATCAGTTTTAAAATTAATCGTGATTAATCGCGATTAAACACTTGTTTATACTTTCATATAGTGTTTAAAAACTGAAATAATTTTGTCTCTACGTTACTTGCATTTTAAGTCCTTGAACCTGGCATCAAGTGCAGTAGCATTCTTGAGCCAAGTGAGATTGGAGTTCTTCTTTCGTTGAGCCAGGTCTTCACAAAAGGCCATCTTGAATCGTTGTATGTTGACAATATCATCATCTGAAGGCTCCATGACTCTGAACAGGTGGCAGAAGGCAGATAGCACCACAGAACAGGAGATGTACTTCTGTCCACCCAGAGTTTATGTAACATACCTGTGAAAACACAAATTAATAAACAATAATCAGGTCTCTCTTGTAAATGAGTCCTTGAGGCTCATTGAGACTAACCTGTGTAAGTAAAGGTTGACTGAAAACAAAATTCATTAGAGCTTTTATTTAATTTAATTCATTTATTCATTCATTTAGAATAAAAAAGCAAATTAATCAAAAAGAAAAACACTGAATGAAAAGGGAGCAGAAAGAAAAATTACATTTTTTTTTAACACACACACACTTGGTTTGTTTATTTACACAGCTTAAATGACCCACTGACTTAACCAATCAACTTAACTACAAAGAAAAAGAAATAAAACTGTACCTGCATGGCTCAGGTAGCTCCTCCAACTTTTTCAGCTTCCCAAGCTCAGCTTCTGTAAGCAGGGAGATTTCACCGTCTGTCCCGAGCGTTGTTGTTTTTTTTTGCCTGGCGCTCTGTAGATTTACTCACAGTTAAAACAAAGGAGTGCAGGCTCCAGTTGTCATCATTAAAGTGAGCCGTGACATCCAAATGGTTATCATTGCTAGCAGAAGTCCAGTGATCGCATATGAGTGCAGGTACGGAGCCTGCGCTAACAGCGTTAGCAAGCGGAAACCGGAAGTGAGATTCAGCATCCGGGGGGAGCTTTTCAAAATAATCGTTGCGTTGTTCTATTTTAACGCGTCATAATAGATAAAATAACGCAAATAATTAATGCGCTAATTTTGACTGAGAGAAACGTAATTTCAATCCTGTGTATGTCCTGTACATATTACAGTTCTGACAATAAAGTTGACTTTGACTTTGACTTTGATATGTAAGTGCATATATACATGTATATGTAAGTGTATATATACATGTAAATGCAAATGCATATAAACATGTAGATACATATATGTATATATACATGAATATGCATATATATACATATGCATATACATATAGATGTATATATACATATACATGTATATATGCATATACATATACTGTACATACAGACATACACATGTAAATATATCATGTTCAATTGAGATTGTGTATGTTAGTGTATGTGAGTGTTTTGTGGTTCCCTTTCAGTTCGGTCTCTCGGTGCAACATACTTGCTATGGGAATTACGCCCCCAAGCGATTACCTGAAGGAATACATTCACGCCTTTTACGGCAGGGGGCGTCACCCGCGCCAGAGGTACCGCCCTTTAGGTACTTAGGCGACTGACGCCCCTCCATCTTCCTCTTTTTTGCCCTTCACCTCGCAAAAACCTGAACTACCTCTCTTCGCGGGACTTCTCTGCTGCTTCATCACTCAACTTGAGGTGAGCTCGCTCCTTGCACAGAGCGCACAGAGAATTTTTCCTTGCGTACTGTTGGACTAGCAAAAGCTAGCCTAGCACATTTCTATAACCTCAAAGTTTTCTTCTCTCCTCTCTCTACAGGTTGCTTCGCTCAACGGAGTTATAACTGCGACACAACCGCTACCTCGGCTAACATAAGCTTAACGAGCTAGCCAGCAAAAGCGACACGACGGAGGAGACACTTGAACAAAGAAGAAAAAGGATTGGCGGTAAAACAACAGCTGCTAATGAAACTCACGAAGAAGAAATCCGCTCTGAAGTTTGAGTAAACAAAGCAAGAAACAGAAAAGAGAAAACGTTGCGTTTGATTGCGGTTCTGTTGTGTCTCTGGTCTGTTTTGTATTGGTTAACTGGACCCGAGTTCGGACTCGGTTGGACTCTGGGTTCGTGTCCTCTGGACCCATTTTGTCTCCGAGTTTCAGCGGAGCGAAATAATGGAAGCTAACAAGGTGAGCTTCCCCCTCTTTTTGGTAAAAGTTATTCTTCTTGGGCTGCCTGTGCAGCTGTTTTCTCCTTGTTGAGACACCGGCTTCATGCGCCTGCGGCTCTGTTGCTCTCGAGTTTAACAACGTAAAGCATGTGTCGCAAACCCGCGCGTGCGTCAAACATAAAGCAGCGCCGTCATCTCGCAAAACCCCATATGAAGCTTCTTTGCGACAGTTATTTTTTTATTCTTATTTATCACGATAGAGACGATAGAAGGAAAGTAGCACGATAGACACGTTTCTATCGTCCCCACGATATATATCGTCATATCGCACAGCCCTAGCTGTTAGCATCTGTAGCTGTTAATAGGATCCAAGATGGCGGCGCGTGCAAAGGCTGCGGCTTCTCTCTCTCCCGACAACACGGTGTTTTCGTCTTCTTTGTCCTGTATGCCGCAATGTGCCGGCACGTCTTCGTCATGTTTACGTGTTCAAGAACGCAAGTATAGCCGTGAGTTCCTGCTTGATGTCGGAAAAACCGCTCATTTGGGAATAAACAGTGACCTCCAGGAGAAGCTACATGAGCTCGAACAGAAGCTAAATGAGTTTCGTGACTGCGGCCTGCTCTGGAAGCCAGCCCCGAGCCTCAATTCATCGCCCGCCGTGGGAGCGCCACAAGCGGCTGGACAGTAAGCGGAAGCCAGCCCTGAGCCTCCCTTCTTCGCGGCCGCCGTGGAAGCGCCACAAGCGGCTGGACAGAAAGCGGAAGCCAGCCCTGAGCCTCCCTTCTTCGCGCCCGCCGTGGAAACGCCACAAGCGGCGTGACAGAAAACAGAAGCGGGGTAAACGCGGAGGTGTCAGAGCTAGGCTAGCAGCTAGCCCACACAAACCGGCGATCCCATCCATGGTTTTGGCTAACGTGCGCTCCCTGGACAACAAACTGGATTATATACGCCTGCTACGAACGACACAAAAGACTGTGAGAGACTGCTGTGTGTTTGTATTCACGGAAACGTGGCTCAACAACAACGTTCCGGACCATGCTGTCCAGCTAGGGGAGCTAACATGCTACAGAGCGGACCGAACCCCCGAGGGAGGTAAGACAAGGGGAGGGGGGCTCTGTGTTTACATCAACAAAGCATGGTGCCTGGATGCTGCTGTGGTCTACAAACACTGCTCACATTTAGTGGAGTTCATGACTATTAAATGCAGACCGTTTTATTTACCGAGGGAGTTTACAGCTGTTTTGATTGTTGCTGTATATATCCCTCCAAGCTCCAACAGCAAAGTTAGAAGTGAGGCTTTGAATGAACTATATCTGCACATCAGTGAGCAACAAACAGCCCATCCTGATGCTTTTCTCATCACGGCTGGTGATTTCAACCATGCAGATTTAAAGAGTGTATTTCCAAAAACATACAGAAACATAAACTTTGCAACAAGAGGAAACAACACACTGGACCAAGTTTACACCACCATGAAAAATGCCTACAGAGCCCTCCCCCTCCCCCACATTGGTGCTTCTGACCATATCTGTGTTATGCTAAAGCCAGCATACAGGCCGCTGGTGAAAGTCACAAAACCAGTCCGCAAGCAGATACGAGTGTGGCCAGAGGGGTCTTCAGAGGCACTCCAGGACTGTTTTGACACCACAGATTGGGGTATGTTCAAAGAAGCTGCTACCACAAACAACAACACATGTCTCCAGGAGTACTCAGACACTGTATGTTCATACATCGCCAAGTGCATTGATGATGTTACCAACCTCAAAACCATCACTGTTCGGGCTAATCAGAAGCCATGGCTGACAGCTGAGGTTCACAGACTCCTGAAAGCCAGGAATGCTGCCTTCAAAGCGGGAGATCAGGAGGGCCTGAAGGCAGCCAAAAAGAACCTGACCCAGGGCATCAGTGAGGCCAAGAAGCAGTATTCCAAGAAAATAGCTCACCGTTTCAAGGACAGCAAGGATACACGCAGTCTGTGGCAGGGAATACAGACCATCACAGACTACAAACCCCCCCCCAGACCTGTGACAGCTCAACCTCTACGCTGAATGAACTGAATGAGTTCTTCGCTCGGTTTGAGGCAAGTAACAGCACACCTGCACATAAATTCCCCCCCTCTCCTGATGGCCAGGTGCTGGCGCTGTCCTCAGACAGCGTAAGGCGATCATTCATCAAGATTAACGCCCGGAAGGCCTCTGGTCCTGACAACATACCTGGTCGTGTGCTGAAGGACTGTGCAGGGGAACTCGCAGCGGTCTTCACGGACATCTTTAACATCTCACTGAGCCAGGCCATCGTCCCCACCTGTTTCAAAGCCACCACCATCATCCCTGTCCCAAAGAAGGCAACGCCCGCATGCCTCAATGACTATCGCCCAGTAGCACTCACCCCCATCCTGATGAAGTGCTTTGAACGGCTAGTCATGAAAAGCATCACATCTGTCCTCCCTGCCTCCCTGGATCCCTTCCAATTTGCATACCGACCTAATCGCTCAACCGACGATGCCATCTCCTCTGCCCTCCACACAGCTCTCACACATCTGGACACGAAGGACTCTTATGTTAGAATGCTGTTCATCGACTTCAGCTCGGCATTCAACACCATCATCCCCCAACAGCTCATCCATAAACTGGACAGTCTGGGGCTGAACACCTCAATGTGTAACTGGCTGCTAGACTTCCTGACCGGGAGACCACAGACAGTACGGATCGGGAGTAACACATCTAGCACCATCACATTGAACACAGGGGCCCCACAAGGATGTGTGCTGAGCCCCCTTCTATTCACCCTGCTAACACACGACTGCACACCATCGTACAGCTCCAACCACTTCATCAAGTTTGCGGACGACACAACAGTGGTAGGTCTCATCAGCAACAACGATGAGACGGACTACAGGAACGAGGTGAGCCGCCTGGCCTTGTGGTGCGGACACAACAATCTCACTCTCAACGTGGAGAAGACAAAGGAGATTGTCGTGGACTTCAGGAAGAGGGATGCACAACATGCCCCTCTGACCATCAACAGCACCGCAGTGGAGAGAGTGGACAGCACCAAGTTCCTGGGAGTGCACGTCTCAAAGGACCTGTCCTGGAGCAGGAACACTGCAGCACTGGCGAAGAAGGCTCACCAGCGCCTCTACTTTCTCCGCAAGCTGAAAAGGGCTGGAGCTTCAACCTCCATCATGTGCACCTTCTACAGAGGTGCCATAGAAAGTGTCCTGACCAGCTGCATCACTGTGTGGTTTGGTGCATGCACTGCATCCTGCCGCAAGAGCCTCCAGCGCATCGTGAAAGCAGCTGAGAAGATCGTCGGCACCTCCTTGCCCTCACTGCAGGACTTACACAGCAAACGCCTCACTCGGAAAGCCCACCGCATGGCAGGTGATCCCACACACCCACTACACAGCCGCTTTAGACTGCTGCCATCAGGGAGGAGACTGAGGAGTCTCCAGGCTCGAACCAGCAGACTGAGAGACAGCTCTGTTCATCAGGCAGTCAGAATGCTAAACACTCTGCCTGCTCTGCCCCCCCTCCCATTTGAACTGCCTTAACACTAAAACTTTCTCACACATTACCACTCAACACAAAGTTTTTAACACTGGACTCTGTGTCATCAAACGGGTTATTCACTAAACTCTCGGTCATGTGCTCATACAGTTTGCACTACTTCTCATACTTGCACTAATGTTTGTATTACATCACTGCCTATAATCATAATACTGTTTACATTCTCTGTTTACATTTATTAATACTGTTTACTTTTATTACTACTGCTTACATGTAATTACTACTGTTTACATTTACACTACTCTAATATCTACACCACTGCTGGTACATATACAGTGTGCTCTGAACGGTCTTATTTAGGGATGCCCAATGTGCCTTACTGCATATGCCACTTTTTGCCTCTATAACAACATCAACTACTACCTCATACATATACTGTGTACATTAACTCATACGCTGCTTTGCCACTTTGCAAATGTCAATGCTAGAAACCTTTAGTTTATTTTAGTTATACTTTTTATACTCTTTTTTTATACTAGTATGCAAAAACTCAGGACAGTATTATGTTCATTAAATGTTTAATGTTTTAGTTTTAGAGTTGGTGTAAATTTTCATACTCTTATACCACTATGCAAAAAACTCAGGACAGTGTTAGTTTTACTATTTTATGCTTATGTCTATTATTATATGTTTCAGTGTTTCAATGTTTAGATGTTTACTGTTGCACCGAGGGACTGAGAGAAACGCAATTTCGGTCCTGTGTATGTCCTGTACAGTACATATTGCAGATCTGACAATAAAGTTGACTTTGACTTTGACTTTAACATCTGTATCTGTTAGCATCTGTAGCTGTTAACATCTGTATCTGTTAGCAGCTGTAGCTGTTAACATCTGTAGCTGTTAGCATCTGTAGCTGTTACATCTGTAGCTGTTAGCATGTGTAGCTGTTAGCATCTGTAGCTGTTAACATCTGTAGCTGTTAGCAGCTGTAGCTGTTAACACCTGTAGCCGTTAGCATCTGTAGCTGATAGCATCTGTAGCTGTTAACATCTTAGCTGTTAACATCTTAGCTGTTAGCATCTGTAGCTGTTAGCATCTATAGCTGTTAACATCTGTAGCTGTTAGCATGTGTAGCTGTTAGCATCTGTTGCTGTTAACATCTGCAGATGTTAGCATCTGTAACTGTTAGCCTCTGTAACTGTTAGCATCTGTAGTTGTTAGCATCTGTAGCTGTTAGCATGCATAGCTGTTAGCATCTGTAGCTGTTAACATCTGTAGCAGTTAACATCTGTAGCTGTTAGCAGCTGTAGCTGTTAACATCTGTAGCTGTTAGCAGCTGTAGCTGTTAGCTTATATAGCTGTTAGCATCTGTAGCTGTTAGCATCTGTAGCTGTTAGCAGCTGTAGCTGTTAGCAGCTGTAGCTGTTAGCATCTGTAGCTGTTAGCATCTATAGCTGTTAGCATCTGTAGCTGTTAACAGCTGTAGCTGTTAGCGTCTGTAGCTGTTAGTATCTGTAGCTGTTAGCATCTGTAGCTGATAGCATCTGTAGCTGTTAGCAGATGTAGCTGTTAGCGTCTGTAGCTGTTAGCGTCTGTAGCTTTTAGCATCTGTAGCTTTTAGCATCTATAGCTGTTAGCATCTGTAGCTGTTAGCATCTGTAGCTGTTGGTGTCTGTAGCTGTTAGCATGTGTTGCTGTTAGCGTGTGTAGCTGTTGGCATGTGTAGCTGATGGCATGTGTAGCTGTTAGCATCTGTAGCTGTTAGCATGTGTAGCTGTTAGCATGTGTAGCTGTTAGCATCTGTAGCTGTTAGCATGTGTAGCTGTTAGCATGTGTAGCTGTTAGCATGTGTAGCTGTTAGCAGCTACGTCTCGTTGTCGCGTGCTTGGATAATCTAGTCTCGTGACTGTGTGTGTGTTTTTCTGTGTAGGAGCAGGAGCTTCACGTCAGACCTCCACCAACCACATGTTTGTTCTCTAACAGGTATGGTTGTAATTCCTAGTAAAATTGTTCAATGTTATTCTTCGGTCCAGCAGCCTCCACTTCTAAAAGTCAGCGCTCACGCGGTTTGGTTGTGCACGCGCTAACACCATGAATTAGATACAGGTGACCCCCCACTTACGACTCCATCGACCTACGAACAACGGGACCTACGAACGTATCATATTTAATAAAAATATGAAATTACTGTATTAAAAAAAAAAAAAAATTGTTTTGTTTTTTTCTTTTGTGTTTAAATGTTCTTAATTTCATGTGTACATCACTTTGTTGCAGCTGTGGTTGTTTTAAAGGCTTTATAAATAATAATTATGATAAAAATGATCATTTCTGATCATTTTTGAGCAATCTTGGGCAACAGGAAGTAGGTCTTCAGTTTACACGGTCACAAATTAATGTAGAACACCGGACGCCATTTTAGGTTCAGTCACTGGGGTCTCCGGTCACAGAACACCGGACGCCATTTTAGGTTAGCTGCCCGGGAGCCAGCCGAAGACTGGTGACCAGGATGGCTTCATATGGATTAATTACGAGCTGGAAACGTCTCTGTGAACTTTGTGGATGTCTCAGGCAGCAGCGGATTTATCGCTGATCGTGCCAGGCCGCTGCGCGAACACCTCCGGCCAGGCTCTGGCCTGGCTAGCTCCAGAAGCTAACACGGGAGCTAACACGGTAGCCGGCCGAAGACTGGTGACCAGGATGGCTTCATATGGATTAATTACGAGCTGGAAACGTCTCTGTGAACTTTGTGGATGTCTCAGGCAGCAGCAGCAGCTGCAGATTGATCGCGCCGCCGCTCCAACACCAGCTCATGGCTTGGCTAGCAGAAGCTAGCCAGCTAGCTAACACAGGTCTGGAGCAGCTGCGGTGGTTCACTGGCCGGCCGCCGCGCTGCTCGGCCCGACAACAATCAACGCATGGCAACCTAAGATGTCGGCTTTGACCATCTCAAAGTAAGAAAATATATTTTTATTTATTCTGTAAATGTGAATAGCAATGTTTAACATTACAGTACACTACTGTACATGCTTAAATGTGTGCGCGCGCTCCGTTAGCATGATAAATAAAGGTTGAATGAATGAATGAATGAATAATTTAAAAAATAAATTTTCACCCCCTACCTACGGCAGAATCGAGCTGCGAACCGTTCTTAGGTCCCGAACTCGTTCGTAACACGGGGGTTCCCTGTAGTCATGCTTGCGAGGTTCTTTCAAAATAAAAGCTGATGTGTGTGTCCTGTTGCTCTGTACATAAAACACATGTTAGCACTGGAAGCTGTAATGGGACCAACATTCCTGCTCAGCTGTTTCCACTAAAAGTTTGAATGTCGCCCCCATATCCAAAGAGTAGAGAACTTTTTGTGTTGCTAAGTTAAATAAATAAAAAACTTCAATGTGTTTTTCATGTTTTGACTCTAGATGATTGAAGTCATTCTTGCTGGTCTATGTTCAGAAATGATTTTTAATGTCCTCCTGTGAATATGGATCCATACTATTTAACTTTTGTCTCTGTTTTGTGGTTATTTGTGTGTTCATTATGTGAGAATGTTAAATTGTTTTCCCTGAAGTTTCCATTAATATTAAAACAAAACTATTAGTTTCCAGTGACCAGTCTCACTTCAGGCTGACTGTA
>JBBPBX010043030.1:0-28116 GCA_038048925.1 Garcialebias charrua | reverse complement strand
AATGTCAGGATTGTTCCAGAGAGGTGTATGTCTACATGGGAGTAGTGAAGACTTTGTCATTTTCAGATACTCCCACCATGCTGTCAGAGATGAGCTAATATTGATGCTCTTAAAGCAGACATGTCTTTTTAAATCTGTACTGATAAATGGTAGATCTGAAATCCTAATATTATTACATAAAGTTTGTTCTATATCTATCCAAGTTTCATCTAGTGCATTCGGTTTTAACCACTTTGATATATATTGTAACCTGTTTGCTAAATAGTAGTAATAAAAGTTTGGAAGTTCTAATCCTCCGGTATCTTTAGATTTTTGTAATGTTTTTAAACTAATACGCGGAGTTTTATTGTTCCAAAGGAATTTAGATATAGAAGAGTCCAGGGACTTAAACCATTCATTTGAAGGTTTATTTGGAATCATTGAGAATAAATAATTTATTCTCGGCAGCACCATCATTTTTACTGAGGCAACTCTTCCCATAAGTGATATGGGTAGAGATCTCCATCTAGTAAGATCGTCTTCAATTTTCTTTAATAGTGGGATATGATTTAATTTTATTAAATCCTCCAATTTAGGAGAGATATTAACACCTAAATATTTAATATTACCTGATTGTAGTCTTTCATTAAGAGAATTATTAAACACACAATTTATCGGAAGCACTGTAGATTTTGTCCAGTTTATAGAATAATCAGAAACTTTTGAAAATGAGTTTATTAACTTGATAACATTGGATATTGAGTTTCCTGAGTTCTCAAGAAAAAGCAAAACATCGTCAGCATAAAGACTCATTTTATGTTCTATGTTTCTACCCTTTATGCCTTTAATATCAACACTTTGCCTTATTGCTGCTGCAAAACATCGTCAGCATAAAGACTCATTTTATGTTCTATGTTTCTACCCTTTATGCCTTTAATATCAACACTTTGCCTTATTGCTGCTGCTAACGGTTCAATAAAAATAGCAAATAATGCTGGTGAAAGTGGACAACCTTGCCTGGTGCCCCTCTGTAAACAGAAGCTTGAAGATAATTGATTATTTGTCCTGACACACGCTGTTGGTGAACTATATAATATTTTTAACCAGTTAATGAAGTAATCCCCAAATCCAAATTTATTTAAGGTAGCAAATAAGAAATTCCAATTTACTCTATCGAATGCTTTTTCAGCATCTAAAGAAAAAATAGCTGTTTCAATATTTTTAAAATACGAATACTCTATTACATTATATAATCTTCGTGTATTTGTGTCTGAGTGTCTTCCTTTTATGAATCCGGTTTGGTCTGGATGTATAATAACAGGAGTTATCTTCTCTAGTCTTTTAGATAAGACTTTACAAATTATTTTAACATCAACATTAATAAGAGAGATTGGACGATAACTCGTAGGTAATACTGGGTCTTTGCCTGGCTTTAATAAGAGACTAATGTTGGCTGAATTCATATGTGTTGGTAGCCTGCCATTTTCTTCTGACTCAAGTAGCACTCTATAAAATATCGGTTCCAGTATATCCCAGAACTTTTTATAGTATTCTACTGGATATCCATCAGGACCTGGCGATTTCTTATTAGGCATGCTTTTAATTGCTTCATGGAGCTCATCTGAAGTTAATGGTGAGTCTAGTTTTGATGATTGACTAATATCTAGTTTTGGGAGTGTTACTTTCTCTAAGAATTCATTAATATCCTCATTAGATGGATTTATTTGTGGAGTGTATAGAGTTTTATAGAAATCTTTAAAAACATTGTTTACTTTTCCCTCATCATGAATTATATTTCCATCTTTATCTTTAATACCATATATATATGTTTTTTCTTTGTTTAATTTAAGTTGATTAGCTAAAAAGCTCCCTGATTTATTACCGTATTCAAAATTATCTAATCTAAGTCTTTGTATCAAGAATTTATTTTTCTTATCAATAATTTCATTTAGTTCTAATTTTACTTTGCGTAGTTTTTGCTGTGTTTCCTCTTCTTGTAGACCTTCTAATAGTTTAATGGATTTCTCTAATTCCTCAATACGTTTATTTTCTTTTTTCTTTTTATTTGTTGAATAGGATATTATTTTACCTCTCATAACTGTTTTCCCAGCCTCCCAAAGTGTACATGCTGATGTTCCTGGCAAATCATTCAACTCTAAATATGATGCCCATTCTATTTTAAAATATTGCAAAAATTCTTCTTCTTGAAGCAGTGATGTATTGAATCTCCAATTTATATTTTTTCTAGTTTCTTTTTTATAATCTAAATATAGAGTAACTGGTGCATGATCGCTGACAGCAATGGTGTGTATCTTAGTGTCTGAAATGTTGGTCAGCAATGAATTGCTTACTATGAAATAATCTATACGAGAATATGAGTGATGCACATGTGAAAAGAAAGAATATTCTTTGCTATCAGGGTGAAAAGAACGCCATGCATCGCAGAGTCCATAATCATTCATATACTGTTTAACTATATTTATAGATTGCCAACTGCGTTGAGTTCCCACTGTATTCAGTCTGTCTATTTTGTCATTGAAACCAAAGTTGAGATCACCTCCCATTACCAGTGAGGAATCCATGTGCTTTGATAGAGTGGAAAAAAAGTCATGAAAAAAAGAAGCGTCGTCTACATTTGGCCCATATATGCTAACTATACAATAATTTTGTCTAAATATTGATAACTTTAATATTATATATCTACCGTGTGGGTCTATAACCTGATCTAATACTGTGAAGTTAACATTTTTATGTATTAAAATTGCTACCCCTCTTTGTCTAGAATTATAACAGGCTGAGAATACATTAGGAAACTCTGAAGATTTTAGCTCATCTACAGTTGAGGCCAATTTATGAATTTCTTGGAGTAATACAACATCTGCCTTTAATCTTTTAATCTGGTTAAAAATCCTATATTTTTTATGTTGGCTACCGGCTCCATTAATGTTCCATGTGACAAACCCTAAAGAACCCATACTTGTGCTAATGATAATAAATCTATACCACACCCACTATCACAAATATAAAAGATAACAATAGATCCAGACAAAAACATATTCCTTAAGGATAATTTATTTATGATTTATATTTTAAATAAGTACTGTTTTTGAAAATGAATCAGGGAATTTTTCATTTATGAAGTATTTGTATGGATATACAATTATGTACGTGAACCCTTGTGCTTGTGTGCTGACAATTGTTAAGTTAGAAAAATAGAAACAACAAAACGAAGAGAAATAGTAAACATCCAAACATAATAAGAAAACACAACAAAAGAACCCTCTTACCACATAAAGTGTCATTCCACCTCGTGTACCACCACGATCTGTGTAACCCACCAACCGAGCTGTGCTGAAAAAATTACATATATCTGGTAAGTAATATTAATAAATACTATATTTAATAATATTGATCAATATTAGCAACCAAAGACAAAAAATAAAAATAAATAATAATAGTTAATAATAATAATAGTTCTTACCTTGCTGATTTTGACTAATAAAGCCAAGGAGTAACTTCTGGATCCCTGAACATCTGACCGTTGATGTAAAGTTTATCCACTGAAATTGTAGCTCTATTACCTTCGTTTATATTTTTTTTCCTTATCGGGAACAGTGCACGCCTCCTAGTCAAGATCTCAGCTGGAAATTGGTCGTTCATACTGAAGTGTGTGTCACGTAATTCTCTACCTCGGCTTTTAACTTGTTCTTTTTGTTTAAAATAAGTGAATTTAGCGATAATAGGCCGCGGCCTAGTGTTCCCAGGTCGCCGAGCCCCGAGGCGGTGAACTCGCTCAAAAGTGATGGTTTTAACCACGTCACACGACAGCTTCAGCTGGGCCTGCATGAAGCTACGAACCGAGGCCTCAGGATCCTCCTCGGCTCGTTCCTCAATTCCAGAGAAGACTAGGTTTTCACGCATGCTTCTTGATTGGATGTCTAAAATGGATTCTTTCAATTTTTTATTCTCACCGGATATCTGCGACATCTGATTGGTGAGTTGATTAACTGTTCCCTTTAGTTCCAAGTTCTCCTTAGCAAGAGATGCTAACTGTTGCTGGCTATACTCTAACGAGTCCCTCAAGCTCGAAAACTCGCGGTGCAACACCTCCACTAAAGCCAAGCGGGCGTCAAAGGTAGACAGCTTCTGATGTATTGCCTCCAGAATAGCCGTGAAACCGTCAGAACTTGGTTCTGAAGTGCTACCCGAACTATCTGAGCTACCAGGCCGAAGGCGCTTCGCAGTAGGGACGTTAGCATTTTCGGTAGCTAAATCGCTAGCACCGTCAGATGTAGCAGCGTTGCTCATAACTAAGCGCTCAAAACACTCGTCAACAAACGATTCGAGTCCCCTCAGAGTCTCACCCTCCAGTTTGTTTGCAGTAATTATCAGAGAAAAAAAATCAGTTGTTAAATTTTTAGTAAACTCTTAAATGAACTTACATAAAGATATATAGTATGAATTTAAATAAATAAGGACTTACCGAAGATTTATCATAGTACTCACGCACCGGTTTTGAGTTTCTTTCAGCAGCAGCTCATTGCACGTCCGCACACCTGCTCAGTCACCTGCCTCTAGACGTCCTCCAATGTCCGACGCCCTGGTGACCTTCATGAACCAGGTTAAGCATTTCTTCCTGCATGCTGGCTGGAATAACAAGTCTTTCACTTTTCATTAAAATTCCCTGCACCACAAGGAGGTCTTGGTGGTACTGCCAGTACACTTGTAGTTCAGGAGGGAGGCTCTTCCTGCTGGGTGGCCAGCCTGTTTGTACAAAGTCTTTAAGTTTTCTGCACGTGCTGTCAGTTTCTTGTGCCTGTCTGATTTGCACAAGCCTGTTTTCTGATGCTGGCAACTGTTGCACAATGTTGTTAACATAAGCACACACCTCTTCTTCCAGCTGCATGTCCTGTGTTGTAGGCGGAGCTTGTATTGGTGCTCTGGACAGCGCATCTGCCGTAATTAAATTTTTCCCTGGGACATGTTCAATCTTATATGTGAAGCGAAGCAGTCGCAATCTAAACCTTAGTATGCGAGGTGGCAGGTCATCAAGAGCTCTGCTTCCTAATAAGGAGATGAGAGGCTTATGATCTGTCTGGATCAAAAAGTCCATCCCTATCAGGTAAGATTGAAACCTTTCACATGCCCAAGTCAGTGCTAGTGCTTCTTTTTCAATCTGAGCGTACCTACGCTCTGCAGTTGTCATACTGCGTGAAATGAAAGCCACTGGACGCCAGTCACCTGTTGTTTGTCTTTGTGACAGGACCCCTCCTAAACCAAAGGACGAGGCATCTGCTGCAACTTTTGTTTCTCTGTTCACACAATACTGGGCGAGGACTGTGGGTGAGCTCAGTTCCTGTCGTAGCTCATCAAAAGCCCGCTGCTGTGCTGTCCCCCATTCCCAGGTTGTGTCCGCTTTGAGAAGCTCTCTTAAAGGTTGTGTGAGTTCAGCGATACGTGGGGAAAACTTTCCAACATAGTTTACCATGCCCACAAACCTCTTCACGTCAGCAGCATCTTTAGGTGTAGGCATCTCCATGATTGCTTTGATTTTGCCCGGGTCGGCTTCAATGCCCTGAGCTGTGACAACATGACCCAAAAACTTGACTTTCTCTACTGCAAACTGGCACTTGTCGTTGTTCAGAGTCAGGCCCTCCTGTTGGAGCCTCTCTAACACTCTATGCAGTCTGTAGTCATGTTGCTCTCTGGTGGACCCAAAAATTAGTATGTCGTCTGCATGACATACAGTGCCCTCCAGTCCTGACAACATTTGGGTCAGTCTCTTTTGAAAATGTTCAGGAGCGGACGAAATACCAAAAGGCAGCCTTTTGTAACAGTATCTGCCAAACGGGGTAATGAACGTGGTCAGATGGGCTGACTCTGGATGTAGAGGTACCTGCCAAAATCCTGCCGTAGCATCCAATTTGGTGAAAATTGTCGCACCTGTGAATTTGGCTAATGTCTCATCTACCGCAGGCAGTATGTGGCGCTCCCTACACACATATTCATTTAAATGAGTCAAGTCTGTGCATATTCTGACCTTTTCGTTGGGCTTAGGGGCCACCACCATTCCAGCACACCACTCTGTAGGTTCTTCAATGGGTTCAATCACCCCCATTTTCTCCATTCTCTCCAGCTCTGCCTTCACTTTGTCATATAAAGGCAGTGGGACTCGACGTGGTAGTGATAATGCATATGGTTTAGCACCCTCTTTCAATACTATTTTGTATTCTCCTTTAAGGAGACCCAGCCCTGTAAATACTTTGGGGTACAGTTTTTTCATGTCAGCCTCCAGCTCTTTAACACTGTCTATGGGGCGCAGCAACCCTAAAGCTGAAATAGCTGGGAAGCCTAGTAGTGGAGTCGACAGTCTCTGTATGACATACACTGGCTGTGTTGTAGTTTTGTCTTTGTATTTCATGAGAGCGTTGAACTGACCTTTCACTTGCAGGGCTTCACCACTTGGACCACACAAGGGCTTGTCTGCTTCGGTAAGTGGGCCATGTGTGTCTTTCGAGTAGGTGGCTGTTGGTATCACAGTCACATCTGCTCCCGTGTCCAGTTTGAATGTGATGTTTTTTCCGTTGATTTCCAGCGTTTTTTTCCAGTTGTTGGGGCGTTCTCCTGCTGATACTGCTCCCAAAAACAGTTTGTCGTCCTCCAGTGCGACGTCCTCATCCTTCTGGACTGCTCCCACTCTGGCTGATCTGCACACAGCTGCAAAATGTCCCTTCTTTCGGCATTTCCTGCACTCTGCGTCTCGTGCTGCACAGTTCACTTTGTTGTGTGCAGGAGATTTACCACAGCGTCCACAGTACTTGTATCCTTTTTGGATCTCACTCTGTCTGCTTGTTTCGTGTGGTTTATGTGCTCGGTTATCGCTGAAAGTTCTTTTCTTGGAATTTAATAAGTCCACGTTAGCATGCTGTGTCATTCCTGTCGTCTCTCTCACGACTGGTTGTTGTTTCTTAATCTCTTCATGCTGTC
This sequence comes from Garcialebias charrua, assembly GCA_038048925.1. Classification (NCBI taxonomy): domain Eukaryota; kingdom Metazoa; phylum Chordata; class Actinopteri; order Cyprinodontiformes; family Rivulidae; genus Garcialebias; species Garcialebias charrua. Next base: position 21,150 of record JBBPBX010043030.1, on the reverse strand, counting down.
TTATTTGTTGCACCGCCTTTTCTAACGTTAGTCCACTGTCCATCTGCAGTTTCTCTGACAGGCCCTGGTGCTGTATGCCCGCCACCAACCTGTCTCTTATCATTTCGTCTTGCAGTGGTCCATACTGGCAGTTTTCTGCTAACTTATAGACTGCGCCTATGAAGGATTCAGCTGATTCACCAGCATCTTGGCTTCTTTTGTTAAAACGTGCCCGCTCATATATAACGTTGTATTTGCCAATAAAGTGTCTGTCAAAAGCTTCTTTTACACACTTGTATTTCTTAAGCTCATCCTGACTCAATCCCAGTGTTCCTAAAATGTCATCCGCTTTATCGCCCATCGTGTAAACTAACGAGTTCACTTGATAGCTTTCGTCTTTACCGTCCAATCCAGCTGCTATCCGAAACCTTTCGAAGCGGCGAATCCAGTTGGGCCATGACGAATAATCGCTGAAATCTAAGTTTTCAGGTGGGTTGATCGAAAACAGGGAATCCATCCTCTGTTCGTCGTGTCCGCGGCGTTAGCTTAGCAGTGTCGTCCACGCGGCGTTAGCCTAGCACACTCGTTCACTCGGCGTTAGCTTAGCTCCTCGTTCACTCACGGGACGCGCCGTGTTAAAACTGCTGCTTTCTCACCGACGTCGACGTTGCGGAGACGGGCTTCTTCACTTCTGACACCATGTAATGTTATGTCTGCTCCTCAGTGTGGACACCATCCAGACGGGCAGCACTTGGAGATACTTAGTCAGGCTTTATTAACTCTTGAACACCAACACATGTACAACTCACGAGCATCACTCTACAACCAACGGTGCATCACCTAATGTGTCCCCTAGTGCCCCAGTACCAACACATTGGTTCCTAGTGTCTGCTCACACAACACTCTCCCCTTCCTTTACAGCTGCTCGAGTACTATTTATCTGCACTGTAAATAAACTTCACTTAACTTTTGCCCTACCTTGTGTCCTTACTTCCTTGGTCTGCTATTTGGGGTCGACGTTAAAACCAAACCTTATAGAGTAGTATGTCCCAGCCAATGGACCCCCCAGGCACGACTGAGGAAGTAAGGGGCCAGTTTGGGTCAACATTACAGCAGATTGTCACTCAGCAGCAAACTACCCAAAAAGACCTACTGCAACTGGGGAGCATGGTGTCTTCTCTACAGAAGGAGTTGTCAACCCAAACAAAACCAAACGAAGTTCCTTGTAAGGAACCAGACGTTCGTCCTTCGGAGTTTTTTGAAGGTAACACACGAAAATGTGGCGGCTTCATTCTCCAATGCGAGTTGGCTTTTAAACGAGCTCCAATTACCTACGACTCTGACTTTGCTCGCATTACTTACATTATAAGTGCACTGAAGGGCGAGGCGCTCCAATGGGCACAAGCCTTCCTCCGCCGACGTCCCGTCGACCGCTTGTCTTACTCCATGTTTTTGAAGAACTTTCTCCTGGTGTTTGACCACCCTCTCCAACAGGAGGAAGCGGCCCAAAAACTGTTTACCTTACGCCAAGGAGGGGAAACGGTGGTGAAGTTTGCAATACACTTCCGCATCCTCGCTGAGGAGTCCGGATGGGAAGGAAAAGCACTCCGTAGCACATTCATCAAAGCTTTAAACCGCCAGATAAAAGATAAGCTAATTACTGGGGAAATTCATTCCGACCGAGACGACGTAATTGCCTTGGCCATCCGCGTTGACAACAGTGTTCGAGAGAGCCAACTCGAGGATGACTTCAACTCCCGTGAGTCTCTCGCTTCCGGAAGTTCCGCCCTCTCAGCTTCCGAGTCTTTTTCCGAGGCAGAGCCGATGCAAATCGAAAAGACCCGAATCACCCCTGAGGAGCGACAGCAACGTCTTGAGGCCAATGCATGCATGTATTGTGGAAAACAAGGACACACAGTAAAAACATGCAGATTACTACTAAAAGCCAACGCCCGCCAGTAGGTAAGGGGATACTGGTGGGTACAACTTCTTTTTCTCCTAAAAATTTAACCTTGCCTGTGATTCTCTGTTTGAACTCTGTTAATCATCCCATGCAGGCATTACTCGACTCTGGTGCAGAACAGAGCCTGATCAGCAGAGATCTAGTAGACAAACTGCAGATTCCCACAACCAGTTTGGACCCATCCATTCCTGTCACCGCCATCACGGGACAACACATTTCGTCCATCTCTTTAAAAACATTAAAGATTAAATTTGTTGTCTCAGGAAATCACAGGGAGTCTGGTGAGTTTTTTGTTTTTGACTCGTCCACATCTCAACTCGTACTAGGATACCCCTGGTTAAAAACCCACAATCCATGTATTAACTGGACAGAGAACAGAATTGAAAGATGGGGGGAGGAGTGTTCTTTAACATGTCTCCATTCTGCAGTCTCTCCCAGTTCACCTCCTCCATTGGTAAAAGAAAAGATCGACCTAACTAACGTGCCTACCACTTACCACTCTCTGGCACCGGTTTTTAGCAAACAACAGGCATTATCCTTACCTTGTCACAGACTCTACGACTGCGCAATTGATTTACTTGCTGGTGCTCCACTACCTGCTAGTAGATTATATAACATCTCAGGGCCTGAGAAGGCAACCATGACAGAGTATATTGAAGAGTCTCTTAAATCTGGAATTATCCGTCCATCTACATCTCCACTTAGGGCAGGTTTTTTCTTCGTCTCAAAGAAAGACAAAACCCTCCGTCCGTGTATCGATTATCGGGGTCTGAATCAGATCACAATCAAAAACAAATATCCACTTCCTCATCGAATCTGTTGATGAGCAGCTACAAGGTGCAACTGTCTTCACAAAGCTTGACCTTCGCAATGCTTACCATCTGGTCTGTATTCGCAAGGGGGACGAATGGAAAACTGCTTTTAAAACGTCTCTTGGACATTTCGAATACCTGGTCATGCCCTTTGGGTTGACTAACGTCCCGGCAGTTTTCCAAGCTCTTGTTAACGACGTCCTACATTATTTTCTTCAGGTCTTTGTTTTTGTATACCTAGATGACATCTTGATCTACTCCAAAGATGAGACACAACATACTCGACACGTCGGAGCGGTCCTTCAACGATTATTGGAGAATCAGCTGTTCGTTAAAGCCGAAAAGTGTGAGTTCCACAAATCTTCTGTCACCTTCTTGGGATTCATCTTTGAGAGAGGACAATTGAGGTCTGACCCGGACAAGACTACAGCTGTGGTGGATTGGCCTGTGCCCTCGAATAGGAAGCAGCTACAGCGATTCCTGGGGTTTGCCAACTTTTACAGACGCTTTATTAAGAACTACAGCAAGGTGGCCATCCCTCTCACACAACTCACCTCTACCCGTGTACAGTTTGCCTGGACTGCTGAAGCAGACACTGCTTTTTCTACCTTAAAACATCTTTTCTCCACAGCTCCAATCTTATCTCATCCGGATGTTTCAAAACAGTTCATCGTTGAGGTCGACGCCTCTGACGCCGGAGTCGGGGCGGTCCTTTCTCAACGGTCATCCGATGATGGGAAACTCCACCCATGTGCCTTCTTCTCCCGTCGCCTGTCTTCTGCTGAGGCCAACTACGACGTGGGTGACCGTGAACTGTTGGCCATTAAACTGGCCTTGGAGGAATGGAGACATTGGCTGGAGGGTTCGGAACTTCCCTTCATCGTCTGGACAGACCACAAGAACCTGGCCTATCTTCAGGGAGCAAAGAGACTCAACGCCCGACAGGCCAGGTGGTCTTTGTTTTTTGCTCGATTTAATTTCTCGATTTCCTATATTCCAGGATCTCGTAACGTCAAGCCAGACGCCCTTTCTCGACAATTTTCCTCGGTCGAGGGTCCCGAGACTCCGGACGACATCCTCCCGTCTTGTTGCACGGTGGGTGCTGTGACTTGGCCAATAGAGAAGGACATCTTGGAGGCCCAAAGAACTGAACCTGACCCTGGCTTGGGTCCTTCTGGGAGATTGTTTGTTCCCGCCTCCATGGTGAGCAAAGTTCTGGTCTGGCTACACACTGCCCGGTTCTCCTGTCACCCCGGCATCCGGCGCATGTTCCACCTGACCAAAGCATCCTTCTGGTGGCCAACTCTTCAGAAGGACGTTAAGGAGTTTGTCTTGGCCTACCCTGTCTGCGCTCGGAACAAACACAACAACCAGTCCCCCGCTGGTCTACTCCTACCCCTCTCGATCCCCAACCGTCCTTGGTCCCACATTGCCTTGGATTTCATCACCGGTCTTCCGGCCTCCAATGGTAACACTGTCATTTGCACCATTGTTGATCGTTTTTCCAAGTCTGCACATTTCATACCACATCCTAAACTTCCGTCTGCTCTTGAGACTGCCCAGGTCGTCACGGAACACGTTTTCCGCCTCCATGGCATACCTCAGGACATTGAGTCTGATTGTGGCCCACAGTTCATCTCCCAGGTCTGGAGGGGGTTCTGTGCAGCACTTGGGGCACACGTCAATCTCTCCTCGGGTTACCACCCACAATCCAATGGACAGACAGAGAGATGCAATCAGGATCTGGAGGCCATCCTGCGGTGTGTGATCGATTCCAACCCATCTTCCTGGAGCCAGCATCTTCCGTGGATCGAATACGCCCACAATTCCCAGACCTCGGCGGCCACTGGACGGTCTCCTTTTGAGGTGGCCTTGGGGTTCTCTCCTCCTCTTTTTCCCTCGCAAGAGGCTGATGTGGGCGTTCCCTCGATCCACCTCCATATCAGACGCTGTCGTCGGGTTTGGCGCCAGACAACGGCGGCTCTGGCAAGGACTTGTTTCCAAGTATAGATACAACCTTAATATCAAATAAACATACCCAATTTTTATATGCTAATATACATTTGTTTCTTTTCAAAAGTCAAAGTCAAAGTCAACTTTATTGTCAGATCTGCAATATGTACTGTACAGGACATACACAGGACCGAAATTGCGTTTCTCTCAGTCCCTCGGTGCAACAGTAAACATCTAAACATTGAAACACTGAAACATATAATAATAGACATAAGCATAAAATAGTAAAACTAACACTGTCCTGAGTTTTTTTTTTGCATAGTGGTATAAGAGTATGAAAATTTACACCAACTCTAAAACTAAAACATTAAACATTTAATGAACATAATACTGGCCTGAGTTTTTGCATACTAGTATAAAAAAAGAGTATAAAAAGTATAACTAAAATAAACTAAGGGTTTCTAGCATTGACATTTGCAAAGTGGCAAAGCAGCGTATGAGTTAATGTACACAGTATATGTATGAGGTAGTAGTTGATGTTGTTATAGAGGCAAAAAGTGGCATATGCAGTAAGGCACATTGGGCATCCCTAAATAAGACCGTTCAGAGCACACTGTATATGTATCAGCAGTGGTGTAGATATTAGAGTAGTGTAAATGTAAACAGTAGTAATTACATGTAAGCAGTAGTAATAAAAGTAAACAGTATTAATAAATGTAAACAGAGAATGTAAACAGTATTATGATTATAGGCAGTGATGTAATACAAACATTAGTGCAAGTATGAGAAGTAGTGCAAACTGTATGAGCACATGACCGAGAGTTTAGTGAATAACCCGTTTGATGACACAGAGTCCAGTGTTAAAATCTTTGTGTTGTGTGGTAATGTGTGAGAAAGTTTTAGTGTTAAGGCAGTTCAAATGGGAGGGGGGGCAGAGCAGGCAGAGTGTTTAGCATCCTGACTGCCTGATGAACAGAGCTGTCTCTCAGTCTGCTGGTTCGAGCCTGGAGACTCCTCAGTCTCCTCCCTGATGGCAGCAGTCTGAAGCAGCTGTGTAGTGGGTGTGTGGGATCACCTGCCATGCAGTGGGCTTTCCGAGTGAGGCGTTTGCTGTGTTTCCTTTCCTCTAATGGTGACTGTGAGTCTGAAAAGGAGTATGATGAAGTTTAACTTATATTATCATACCCCTTATCCATTTAATAATTCATAGGATAAATAGACTTCTGAGCAGAATGAACATTTTGCTAACAGACACCGCTCCAGGGCTCCCGACTACAGGATAGGCCAGAAGGTTTGGCTCTCAACCAAGGACATCACTTTGAAGGACACTCCTCGGAAGCTCTCGCCTAGGTTCTTAGGTCCTTTCCCTGTGGTGGTGATCAACAGGTCGGCGGTGAGACTCCAACTCCCACCGTTGATGAGAATACACCCAACCTTCCACGTATCCCGCGTCAAGCCCGTTGCCTCCAGCCCGCGGCTGGTCTTCCTCCTCCCCCCCGATTGATTGACGGCGCTCCTGCTTTCACCGTCAGCCGTCTCCTGGACGTGAGACGCCGGGGCCGAGGCGTTCAGTATCTGGTGGATTGGGAGGGTTACGGTCCTGAGGAACGCTCCTGGGTCCCTAGGTCCCGCATTCTGGACCCAGGTCTCATCACCTCCTTCTTCAGGGCTCACCCTGACAAGCGGCTTCGATCGCCGTGAGGCGATCCTTGAGGGGGGGGCACTGTGGGATTCTTGGTTTTTCTGTCTGTTTGTCACTCTTCCTTCCACAGCCAATCACTCAACTCACCACACCTGCTGCCATTCTGAGGAGGACATACATAATGAAGGGGTTCCAAACACACTCAAACAGTTCTTGCTTGCCCTTTAACACATACGTTATCCTTTCTAAAGGAAGAGCTGATAACATTTGTTGTAGCCATTGATTTGCAGTAGGTCTATTCACGTTTTTCCAACATAACGACATACATCTTTTTGCATTAATCAAACTTAAATTAATAAACATTTGTTCATTATTAGTGTAGTTATGTCTTTCAGGATATAGCCCAAACACAAACAATTTTGGGTCCAAAATTATTTGTTTAGAAATGATTTTCTCAATTATATTTTTTTACTTCTGTCCAAAATAACACAATTTCCCTGCAATACCACATACAATGTACCAGAGTCCCTTTATCCTCCACACACTTTGAACAAACGTCAAGTATCTCCCCATTGTATTTATTGAGGTCTACAGGAGTTATGTAAACCCGCATTAACCACTTGTATCCACCTCTTTCGCCAAAAGCTCATGTAGGCCGCCATGACAGTCCGGTGCCGCCCCCTCCCGGTGGTAAACTTCCGCCGGAACCCGGAAGTCCTGTAGTGTGTGGTTGGCTGTGAAAAACAAGCCGGGACAACAGTTTATTTTCTCTCGTTTTTTTTAATTTTTGGGGTTGTTTCTTGCTGGGTTAGAGGGTGTTACAGCCAGGTATACGTTTGAGCAACGCGCTGTTGTAAACGTGAAGGATCTACGTCCATCGGAGGAGCTGTCAGCTGCTCCTTCCTCTGTCTGACTCAGCCTCGGACCTGCTCTCGAAGACGTCGCGCTCCGATCAACTTTAGTTCGGTAAACAAAATATTCTATATAAATCATTTTGTGAAACCATGTCAGAACAATATCGGAGTATAACCGTCTGTTTAGTAGCTGTTTTTTTTTTGTTTTTTTCATGATTTAGCGTCTGTACTGCTGTGATAATGCTGTGGTTAGCTTAGCATGTAGCTACTTTAAAGGCTAACTTCCAGACGGTAACACTCACAACAAAGTGCTGGTTCTTGAGCCTGGACTTTTTTTTTGGCTGTGTTATTTTAGTTAAACTGTTATTTAGCTGGTTATATGATTGAGACAGTTTACACATCTTTTTTCAAAGACAGACCGTGTCAACAATGACTAGGCCTCAAAACCTGACCCGTCATTAAACCAGAGTTATTAAAGCACATTTAAAATAATGATGTAAATTAAAGAGGAGAAAAGTGCACATGAAGCTACATTTGTACTAAAATGTGAGTAAATAAAGAATTTACTTAACAAATCTGTCATTAAATAATATAACTGTACAGTATTATTTATATTTATTTATATTATTTAATGACAGATCTGTTAAGTAAATGCTTTATTTACTCATTTTAATACTAATACTGCACTGTACACACTGTCTATGACAAGACAAGTTTTCTTTTTCTACTTTACAGAAGACTGAAGCCACGAGATCCATCCAGGGATAAGATCCTACATTAAGTAAATGCTTTATTTACTCATTTTAGTACAAATACTGTACTGTACTGTTCACACTGTCTATCACAAGACAAGTTTTCTTTTTCTACTTTACAGAAGACTGAAGCCACGAGATCCATCCAGAAATAAGATCCTACATTAAGTAAATGCTTTATTTACTCATTTTAGTACTAATACTGTACTGTACACACTGTCTATGACAAGACAAGTTTTCTTTTTCTACTTTACAGAAGACTGAAGCCACGAGATCCATCCAGGGATAAGATCCTACATTAAGTAAATGCTTTATTTACTCATTTTAGTACAAATACTGTACTGTACTGTTCACACTGTCTATCACAAGACAAGTTTTCTTTTTCTACTTTACAGAAGACTGAAGCCACGAGATCCATCCAGAAATAAGATCCTACATTAAGTAAATGCTTTATTTACTCATTTTAGTACTAATACTGTACTGTACACACTGTCTATGACAAGACAAGTTTTCTTTTTCTACTTTACAGAAGACTGAAGCCACGAGATCCATCCAGGGATAAGATCCTACATTAAGTAAATGCTTTATTTACTCATTTTAGTACTAATACTGTACTGTACACACTGTCTATGACAAGACAAGTTTTCTTTTTCTACTTTACAGAAGACTGAAGCCACGAGATCCATCCAGGGATAAGATCCTACATTAAGTAAATGCTTTATTTACTCATTTTAGTACAAATACTGTACTGTACTGTTCACACTGTCTATCACAAGACAAGTTTTCTTTTTCTACTTTACAGAAGACTGAAGCCACGAGATCCATCCAGGGATAAGATCCTACATTAAGTAAATGCTTTATTTACTCATTTTAGTACAAATACTGTACTGTACTGTTCACACTGTCTATCACAAGACAAGTTTTCTTTTTCTACTTTACAGAAGACTGAAGCCACGAGATCCATCCAGAAATAAGATCCTACATTAAGTAAATGCTTTATTTACTCATTTTAGTACTAATACTGTACTGTACACACTGTCTATGACAAGACAAGTTTTCTTTTTCTACTTTACAGAAGACTGAAGCCACGAGATCCATCCAGGGATAAGATCCTACATTAAGTAAATGCTTTATTTACTCATTTTAGTACAAATACTGTACTGTACTGTTCACACTGTCTATCACAAGACAAGTTTTCTTTTTCTACTTTACAGAAGACTGAAGCCACGAGATCCATCCAGAGATAAGATCCTACATTAAGTAAATGCTTTATTTACTCATTTTAGTACTAATACTGTACTGTACACACTGTCTATGACAAGACAAGTTTTCTTTTTCTACTTTACAGAAGACTGAAGCCACGAGATCCATCCAGGGATAAGATCCTACATTAAGTAAATGCTTTATTTACTCATTTTAGTACAAATACTGTACTGTACTGTTCACACTGTCTATCACAAGACAAGTTTTCTTTTTCTACTTTACAGAAGACTGAAGCCACGAGATCCATCCAGAAATAAGATCCTACATTAAGTAAATGCTTTATTTACTCATTTTAGTACTAATACTGTACTGTACACACTGTCTATGACAGGGGTCACCAACCTTTTCGAAACTGAGAGCTACTTCGTGGATATGGAGTCATACAAAGGGCACCAGTTTGATAAACTTCGGAAATATAAAGCGTAAATTGAAAAAAAAGGTATAACAAACCTATTTTTAAGAACATGTTTTTAAGATAGACATTTTAAAATATATATAAATATAAAAAAAGAATAACAACTGAATAAAATGAAAATTTAAATGCAGCTTAGTAGTGAGTTGTGCTATTTTTAGAACAGGTCCGGGGGCACCTCAAATGGTCCTTGGGGGCACCAGGGTGCCCGCGGGCACCACGTTGGTGACCCCTGGTCTATGACAAGACAAGTTTTCTTTTTCTACTTTACAGAAGACTGAAGCCACGAGATCCATCCAGGGATAAGATCCTACATTAAGTAAATGCTTTATTTACTCATTTTAGTACAAATACTGTACTGTTCACACTGTCTATCACAAGACAAGTTTTCTTTTTCTACTTTACAGAAGACTGAAGCCACGAGATCCATCCAGAAATAAGATCCTACATTAAGTAAATGCTTTATTTACTCATTTTAGTACTAATACTGTACTGTACACACTGTCTATGACAAGACAAGTTTTCTTTTTCTACTTTACAGAAGACTGAAGCCACGAGATCCATCCAGGGATAAGATCCTACATTAAGTAAATGCTTTATTTACTCATTTTAGTACAAATACTGTACTGTACTGTTCACACTGTCTATCACAAGACAAGTTTTCTTTTTCTACTTTACAGAAGACTGAAGCCACGAGATCCATCCAGAAATAAGATCCTACATTAAGTAAATGCTTTATTTACTCATTTTAGTACTAATACTGTACTGTACACACTGTCTATGACAAGACAAGTTTTCTTTTTCTACTTTACAGAAGACTGAAGCCACGAGATCCATCCAGGGATAAGATCCTACATTAAGTAAATGCTTTATTTACTCATTTTAGTACAAATACTGTACTGTACTGTTCACACTGTCTATCACAAGACAAGTTTTCTTTTTCTACTTTACAGAAGACTGAAGCCACGAGATCCATCCAGGGATAAGATCCTACATTAAGTAAATGCTTTATTTACTCATTTTAGTACAAATACTGTACTGTACTGTTCACACTGTCTATCACAAGACAAGTTTTCTTTTTCTACTTTACAGAAGACTGAAGCCACGAGATCCATCCAGAAATAAGATCCTACATTAAGTAAATGCTTTATTTACTCATTTTAGTACTAATACTGTACTGTACACACTGTCTATGACAAGACAAGTTTTCTTTTTCTACTTTACAGAAGACTGAAGCCACGAGATCCATCCAGGGATAAGATCCTACATTAAGTAAATGCTTTATTTACTCATTTTAGTACAAATACTGTACTGTACTGTTCACACTGTCTATCACAAGACAAGTTTTCTTTTTCTACTTTACAGAAGACTGAAGCCACGAGATCCATCCAGAGATAAGATCCTACATTAAGTAAATGCTTTATTTACTCATTTTAGTACTAATACTGTACTGTACACACTGTCTATGACAAGACAAGTTTTCTTTTTCTACTTTACAGAACATTGAAGCCACGAGATCCATCCAGAGATAAGTTTGTACACCTGGGTCCAGTCTCAGATCTACACCTTGGATTCCTGTGGAGTTGGCTGAAATCGGACAGTTCCACATGAAGAGAAATCTGTTCAGTTTGCTGGTCTCCATCATTGCTTGTTGAATTGGTTTTGATCTTTATTCTGTGCCAATTCATTTTCATTAAGACAACACCACCCACAGTTGTCATATTGTACAGTATTCAGTTTCAACTGTTTTAAATGTATAATTATAGCTTTTATTCTGAACTTTGTCAGTCTCCTGGGTGATCAAAACTTATAAGCAAAATGAATGTTTTTTTGCTTTGCACATGTGAATAAAAACACTGGCCTAAGAACAATCAGGACCTTTAGTTTTTATTTATGTTTATTACAATGAGTAGTATGGGTGACATCACAATGAAACTACTTCACATTATTGAACAGTGTATTTTAATTATTGAAATAACAACAAAAATAACAAATGTAAATGAACAGCAGATTTATTTATAGAAGATTTTAACTCGTTTGTTGCTGTGTGTACGACTGCACAAAACTTCTGGACGAAGTCGAGTTTCCATCCATGTCCTGGGAGTCTGCTGGTTGAAGATTCTACGACCTGAGAGAGGACCTTAACACAGAAATGTTTAGATATGGAGTAAATAATTTCTATGTTTCTCTTTTGTATATAATACACCATGAATGTTTTTGTTGAAAAGCTTATGTAATAGTGTATGTATGAGATCAACTGAAAAATGACTTCTTTTTTTGTTTTATTCAACCACAATGTAACAGGTTCTTCTTTAAATGGCAACACATGGTTTTCTCAAAACAATGTACATATTTCATATTATCTTGTATTTGAATATTGCAGAAAATATATAACTACTTTATCAACTTGTTAATTAAACAGCATGTGTTTCAACTTTGTACATTTCAATTGTGACATTTTCAACCAATTTTATATTAAATGTATGCTTCCATTCACAGCACAGACTTGAACTCTGACTATTAATGTCTGGCTGTGATCTAAATATTCTGATATAAGTGATGTACCTTCCACAGTGTGTCCAGTCAGCCTGTCCGTGAGCAGTGAGATAAGATGTTATCTGTGCCTCAGCTGTCACTGCTCAGTGACAGCTGAAGCACAGATAACGTCTTATCTTCGCAGTTAACGTCTTATCTTCGCAGCTTCTTAAAACATCCTTGGAATTATCCACCTCTTATGAGCTTCCATTTACGTGAGGTAAAGGAAACTTTTGTGTAAATAAATAAATAAATCGCTAGCAAGTATGTTTCCCCACAAACGTAAACAAGAGCGCGGGACCGCGGGCGGAAGTACACTCCCGGCTTCCGCTATGAATTATGGGTAGTGCCGCGAAAACGAAAATAAGGTGGATTGAATCATTTTTAAAGCTGTATTAATAGAGCTAGTGTGGGCCAGATTACATGCTATTTGCCAATCTTCCTCTGATAAGTCTATTATTATATCTTCCTTCCAAGCATTAAGTCTATCGTGATCCTTCAAGCGAATGGGATATCAATAAATGATAAAAATCTGATATTATACCTTTTTTAAAACTATCTTTTGTTAGCATTTCTTCTAAAGTTGACTTTAGAGGTTTTGTCAGCACATTGTTCTGTGTTGTTTTTATAAAATTTCTGAGTTAAAGATACTTAAAAAATGATTCTTATTTATATTAAATTTATTCTGTAACTCTTGAAAGCTCATTAGTGTGTCTGAGTTTGATTCATATAGATCAGTGTTCCCCAAACCACGGCCCGCGGGCCGCATCCGGCCCGCCCCCACCTTTGGTCCGGCCCCCAGGAAAAAAAAATAAAAAAAATAAAAAATTTTTTTTTTTTTTTTTTTACAAATGAATACATGTACAGTACTGTACGGTCACCAAGTACTTAGCCTATCCTAACACAGTTTTTAAAAATGAAGGAGTAAGTTGAATTGTCTCCCTTTCACATAAAGCTGTCGGTGCACAGTAAACATGGATGGAAAACTAGCAAACAAGCAAACAAAAACGTATTATTTTCACACAGAGTGGGAGGAGGAGTATTTTTTTGTTTATTCTAATTCAAAGTCTATTTGCCTCATCTGTAATTCGAGCATCACCTGGCGTGGATGGAGAGTTCTTGAGTCTGCTCTCAGAAGAAAAGTATCCTTACATTCGAAGATGTGCTTTGAACTTAACAGCACTTTTTGGATCTACCTACCTGTGTGAGTCTGCTTTTTCACACATGAAAATCATCAAGTCCAAAAACAGATCCACAATGACTGATGATCATCTGGAGACCTGCCTGCACCTCGCAACTTATAATAATAATAATAATAATAATAATAATAATAATAATAATAATAATAATAATAATAATAATAATAATAATAAACTTTATTTGTATAGCACCTTCCTACAATGCCTTGCATTGACCAAGGTGCTTAACAGGATAAAAAAATTCATTCAACCTTTATTTAGTCAGGTAAATCTTTTGAACCTCATGGGCTCATTTACGAAAGCGACCTGCTAAAACTAAAGAACAATGAACAGCAGTGGTAGAATTTCCTTAAACAATAAACAATAAACAAACAAACAATAAACAATAGAAAACAAAAGAGAGAAAAAAACAAAAGAAAGTTTTTTTTTTTTTAACAAAGTATCAAAAAACTAGCAAAACATTATAAGGTAGACGTATAAAATCAAAGACAGGAACAAATCTGCATTGGTTTTTGCCAGGATTCCAACAGATTCTGAAAACCATTTAGAGAAGTCAAGGTCGAGAGCTTCAGATCGCACGGGGCTCACGGGGCTCATAAATAAACTGAACAATAAATCAATGAAAATAGAATAAGAAACAACAGCAATAAAAGAAGGCAATGGAAATAAAAAATGCTACATACTAAAATAACACAAGTAATAAAAGTTACACACTGAAAGCTTTTTTGAACAAGTGGAAATAAAAAGGCAATGGAAATAAAAAATGCTACATATTAAAATACCAAAAGTAATAAAAGTTACACACTGAAAGCTTTTTTGAACAAGTGGGTCTTCAGTCTGGTTTTGAACAGAGTCAGATCAGAGGTGGCACGCAGCTCAAGGGGGAGACTGTTCCAGGCTTTTGGGCCGGCAACAGAAAATGACCGGTCTCCCCATTGTTTGTACCTTGAGCGAGGCACCTCCAGCAGGTGTTGACTGGCAGAGCTTAACTGGCAGAACTTATGAGACCCTGGCCTCCTCCTCTCAGTGTCAGAAGTGCCACTAAGGTAGAGACACATTTATTTTATACAGCTTGCACCAGATGACACCATCCTGCTGCACAGAGCAGCTGCCTAGTTTTGATATTTAGGTTTTATTGAGGTTTGAAATAGTTGTTGGAGATTTGTAAATCTGCACCTTTGTAAGTCACTTTTTGTAAATAGTTAGTGTAAATGAGGGAGTTTTATATTGTTCAGTTCATTGTTTATTCGTTTCTTTAAAAAATATGGTGTGCTTTTCAAATATTGCGTCCTTTTACTTTGATAAAATACTTTAATTAAATAAAACTAGCAACACATTACGTTCTGTTTTATTTACTTTAAAGAAGTGAGGAGTAGGGATATGAAAAATTTTGTTTTTTGATACTGAGACTGGACGAGTAGCTCTCGGCAAACTGCCGACTTCAAAAGTAGCTCTTGGTTCAAAAAAGGTTGGGCACCCCTGATTTAGGCACTCCTGCAATCGTCACACTTTTTCCTGTTAAAAACTGACTCCGGCCCCCCACCAGAGAAGGGAAAAGTTATGTGGCCCTCACAGGAAAAAGTTTGGGGACCACTGATATAGATGTTCAATCATTTGGAGACCTTTATCCTTCCATTCTTTAAATGTTGAGTCCGCTCTACCAGGTATAAAGAATTGGTTTCCCCACACTGGGCTGAATAAAGACAAGTCATTCGATTGGTTTAGAATTTTTTTAACATCTCTCCACTAGCTAAATGAAAAGAGAATTTAAAATATGTAATAGGCACTAATCTGGAAGAGCAAGAACTCTTTAAAAAAAAAAAAAAAAAAGCAGTGATTGATAATAATAATAACTAATAATAATAACATTCCCCAAATGCGAACCAAAGCCCACCATATAATCCAAAACATTAAATCCCTAAATGTAAATAAAACACACTGATTATAATTCTAAACATTAAAACCGTGAACGCAAACAATACACAGTAATTATAATTATAAACATTAAATCCGTGGATGCAAACAAAACACACTAATTATATTTCTAAACATGAATAATAATAATAACTAATAATACTAACGTTCCCTGACTATGAAAAAAAAAGAAGAAAAAAAAAAGCTGGCTAATTATATTTCTAAACATTAAATCCGTGAATGTAAACAAAGCACTCTAATTATGTTTTTAAACACGAATGATAATAATAGTAATAATAACGAATAATTTTAACGTTCCCTGAGTATGAAAGAAAAAGCACACTACAGTAATTACATTTCTACCCATTAAATCCGTGAATGTGAACAGAGCACTCTGATTATATTTTTAAACATGAATTATAATAATAACTAATAATACTAACGTTCCCTGGGTATGAAAGAAAAAGCACACTGATTACTATTTTTACCCATTAAATCCGTGAATGTAAACAGAGCACTCTGAGTATATTTTTAAACATGAATAATAATAATAACTAATAATACGAACGTTCCCTGAGTATGAAAGAAAAAGCACACTGATTATTATTTCTACCCATTAAATCCATGAGTGTAAGCAGAGCACTCTGATTATATTTTTAAACATGAATAATAATAATAATAATAATAATAATAACTAATAATAATAACGTTCCCTGGGTATGAAAGAAAAAGCACACTGATTATTATTTCTACCCCTTAAATCCGTGAGTGTAAACAGAGCACTCTGATTATATTTTTAAACATGAATAATAATAATAATAACTAATAATACTGACATTCCCTGAGTGTAAAACAAAGTACACTAATTATATTTCTCATTTTGTAATCGACTCGATGTACACACTCGCCTCCTCGGGGGATGTGAACACCCGTGTGGTTCCATCATGCGTGATCTTCAGCCGGGCCGGGTGGAGCAAGCCGAACTGAACCCCCTGGACGCCGCGAAGCTTGCGGCGACACTCAGTGAAGGCGGCTCGCGCCCGGGCCGTTCTGGCAGTGTAGTCGGGGAACACAAAGATATTTGTACCGTTCACTTTGACCTGCTGCTGCTCCTTCGCCTTCGCCAGGATTTTCACACAGTCCGTGTGGTAGTGTAGCTTAGCCACAATTGGACGGGGCCGCTCGCCTGCCTTCGGTTTGGGGACTGGGATGCGGTGAGCGTGATCCAGCAGCGGCTCCTCCTCGAAGCCGAAAGCCTCCTTTAGCATCCGAGAGACCGCAGCCGTTGTAGCCGATGAAGGGTCATCCTCCGGGACACCGATAATCCGGATGTTCTGACGTCGGGACCGGGATTCCAAATCGTCACATTTATCCTCCAGCTGTGCCACCGTCTTCGTGAGGGTCTCGACTTTTTTCTGGAGGCTAACGATGTCATCTGTGCAGGTGGAGACGGACTTTTCCACCTCTGCTACCGTTAGCTTTAGCCCCGTGAAGTTCTCCTGCACTGTAGCTAGCCCCGATGATAGCTCCTTTTTGAGGGCTAACAGCTCGGAATTGATCGACGAGAGACTTTCACCCAGAGCGGCATGGAATTCTGCTTTAATTATAGCAGTAAAGTCCTCTCGGAGAGCCACCAGCAGCTCCTGTTTGAGGCTGCCGACGTCACAAACTGTAGCGGCAGCTGCTGCATCAGATGAAGGAGGTGACCCAGGATAGCTCGAGGTTCCGCCACGAGGATTAGGCCGCAGGTGAGTTTCGATCGAGTTTACTCCTTTAGCAGACTTTGGTGGCATTTTGGCGATCGAACAGGAGATATGCGTAGAATATGTAAGTTGTCTATTGTTTGCAGTCGAAATCGGAAGAAAGTGCCAGGCATTAGTTGGAAAACAAGCCAGTTCCGCAGGAGCGCACCTAAACACAACTTATCCCACCGCCATTCAGCCGAAAGTCCTCACATCTCTCCATACTCTAATTGTATTTTTAAGAAATGGGTTTTTAGTTTGCTTTAGGAGCTTCAATATTGAATTCGAATATAAATATGCTGGGAGTGTTAATGTTAAATCTTGTGTTTCCATATCAGTCCAATGTGGAGAGTGTTTACTATAATAAAACACCATAGACCTAAGATGTACAGCATAATAGTACCAGTGGAAATTAGGGCATTTCAAGCCTCCCCGATCATACGGGAGGTACAGTAATGTTAAGCGTGTTCTGGATTTCCTATTTTTCCAAAAGAAACGTGTCATCATCTTTCTTATTTGTGGAAAGAATTCAGGAGGAGGTGGAAGGGCAACATTCTGAAACACGTAGAGCACTTTTGGTAATATATTCATTTTCATTAAATTTACTCTTCCAATCATAGATATTGGCAATGGCATCCATCTTTCTAAAGAATCACCTACTACTTTTAATATGCGTTTATAATTAATTACGGATATCTGTTATATATTTGATGAAATGTGTATTCCTAAATACTTAAATTCATTTACTATCTTAAACTGTTGTATTCCTGGAGTTATATTAATCTTTTCATTCTTATCAAGGAGTAACAATGAAGATTTGTTTTTATTTATTTTATATCCCGATATCTCACCATATTGTTTGATTATGTCCAGAATATGTTTTATTGAGCTACTTATTTTAGATACAAATAGAATAACATCATCTGCAAACAGGGAAATTCTGTGTTCATTGGATCCTACTTTGATTCCATAAATTTGCGGGTGTGAACGGATAGCAATAGCAAATGGCTCTATTGCCAGAGTAAATAACAAAGGTGACATTGGGCATCCTTGTCTGCATCCTCTACTGATCTTTATTGGTTTAGATATATTTCTGTTTGTTATAATTTCAGCTGAAGGGTTACTATATAATATTTTCACCCATTGGACAAACTTATTTCCACAATTAAACTTTTCCAATACCTGAATAAGAAATTCCCAATCTATCCTATCAAATGCCTTTTCGGCATCTAATGATAGAAGAGCTGAATCTGGGGATCCTTTATTATAATAAATTATATTTAATACTCGCCTCACATTGTGGAAGCCTTGCCTCCCTAATATGAATCCATTTTGATCATGATCTACTATTTTTGGTAAGATCTTTTGTAAACGTAATGCTAGCAATTTAGATATTATTTTCAGATCTGCATTTAACAAACTAATTGGCCTGAAATTTTCACATGTATCTAATGGTTTATCTGGTTTCGGTAAAAGAGTAATCATGGCAGCGTTTATTGATGGGGGAAGATAATTTGAGCTGAAGATTTCTTTAAACATATCTAGTAGTGGAGTTAAAAGTTTATCTTTAAAAATTTTGTATAAATCTATTGGGATGCCATCAGGGGCCTCATGTATCAACCGTGCGTGCGCACAAAAACCGTGCGTACGTCACTATCCACGCAAAACCCCGTATGTATCAAAACTGAACTGAACGTGAATATGTGCGCATCCAAGTACATTTTCACGCCAGCTCCAGGCTTGGCGTAGGCACGTTTCTGTGGTT
Organism: Garcialebias charrua; assembly: GCA_038048925.1. Classification (NCBI taxonomy): domain Eukaryota; kingdom Metazoa; phylum Chordata; class Actinopteri; order Cyprinodontiformes; family Rivulidae; genus Garcialebias; species Garcialebias charrua. Next base: position 2,365 of record JBBPBX010043030.1, on the reverse strand, counting down.
TGTGTTCCTTTGGCGACACCTACAGGCGATTCTGGAAACTGTTCATGGTGGGAATAATGATTATTTCCACCCAAACACACATGATGAACAATTATTACATCCACATGGACGCAATCAGAATACAACCTGCAAAAAATATAACAAACAGAAAGACTGAATAGTTCTGCACAGCTTAAATTCTTGTTTTTTGTTCATTCTTAGCTGTTTTAGCAGTTGAAGAACGTGATGCATGATGGGACAAGACGATATTTCTCTGTTGCAGGGTATATTTAAATGAAAACAACGTTTGTCTTTATTTTTAATTCATTCCAGATTTAAAGAACACAAGAAAACTATTAACAAAAAAACCACAAGAAATCCCCTTTTGCCTTCATTTCATGTTGTTCATTCTAAACAGTTTTCTTGTGTTCTTTAAATCTGGAATGAATTTAAAAAATAATAAACGTTGTACCATGCGGGAGTCGAACTCATGACCTTCGGGACGAAAGGCGGGCACGCTAACCACTGCTCTATCAATGCATGTTAAAACAGCTGGGTCAACTTTCCATTTAAAAGTAGACGGTTTGTTGTGCGCTGAGCGTGCCAGACAAAACCTTTTTCTGTGCCCCTCTACGTCACTCAGAAGTGTCTAAAGTTCACAGTCCGTGAAGTTCCTCTTTTTTCCACGTTTCGACATGATTTGCAATAGAGCAAAGATGACATTCCTAACGTGCAGGGCATATTTAAATGAATTTGCATATTTATATGGAGGCGTGTCAAAGGCGGAGTCGGCCACTCTCTCATGTGCGCTCAATCCCACGTTGGTTGTGATGTACAAAAGGAATGTGCGTGGATACCGGCGTATGCACAGTTTGATACATCTGGATTTTTTTGTGCGTAGGCAGATTTCTGGATTTGACCGTGCGGCACTTTTCATTAAGAAATCCACGCAAGTCTTTGTACATGAGGCCCCAGGTCCTCCTCTTTTTCCTGATTTCATATTGTTGATAGCTTGTCCTAACTCTTTCTCTGTTATTTCTAAATTCAGGGTGTCCTTATCTCCTAATGAAAACTTAGGTATATTTAAATTTGTTAAGAATTTATCTATTTTTTCTATTTTTATTTTTTCTTGCGCTTTATACAAATCCTCATAGTAATTCTTAAACGCTGAGTTTATTTGTTGTGGATCTTGTAAAGTTTGTTCATTTATTTTAATAGATGTAATTGGTTGCCTAAATTCTAACTGTTTTATTTGCCAAGCTAATAGTTTTCCTGTTTTATCTCCCTGTTCATAGAATGTTTGTTTAAGTCGTAGTAAACTTGATGCGGCTCTTGATGCTGAATGTTTATTGTATTCTGCTCTTAAAATTAATAATTCCTTTTCCAGTTGTGGATCTTGTTTTTTGTTTATTTTCTCTTGTATTACTTTTATTTTATTTTCCAACTGTATTCTGTTTTTTTCAGTTTGTTTTGTCTTGGAACCTGTATAGCTAATAATATGCCCTCTAAGAAAGGCATTGAATGCTTCCCATCTTATACACGCTGACGTTTCTGTAGTATTAATCTGAAAAAATTATTCTACTTGTTTCCTTAGGTATTTCACAAAGTTTTCATCTCGTAGCCATTTGTGTTGGGACTGAGAGAAACGCAATTTCAATCCTGTGTATGTCCTGTACATATTGCAGTTCTGACAATAAAGTTGACTTTGACTTTGACTTTGTTGAATTTGCCATCTTGGAGAATCTCTCTTTAGTTTATCATCTTTATAAACTAACCGACACGGTGCATGAGCTGAAATTACTATATTTTCATAGGAACATTCTTGGATTTTATACTGTAATTCTGTAGAAATTAAATAATAGTCTATTCTAGAGTAGGTTTTGAAAGTACTTGAATAGCATGAGTATGCTTTGTTAACTAAGTTTCTCTCTCTCCATTCATCACGTAACTCTAGCTCCCTCATCATAGTTTTTATTGCTGTTCTACAGTTATTATGTGATTGATCTGTTCCTGTTGACCTGTCCAAATTTGGATTTAATGTGCAATTAAAATCTCCGCCCATTATGTGTAACCCTTTAAGTGATGTTAGTGTGAGGAGTATATCGTTATAAAATTTATTATCATCTACATTTGGACCATATATATTAGTTAAAATTAGCATTTCTGACATTAAATAGCCTTGAAGTATTAGGTATCTTCCTCTTTTATCTTTAATTATGTTTTTAATTTGCAATGGTACCGATTCGTGAACTAAAGTCATTACCCCTCTAGACTGAGAAGTGTATGGTGCCGTATAAATGCTGCCCTTCCACCTCCTTTTTACCTTTAACAAGTCCTCATCAAGAAGATGTGTTTCTTGGAGGAACACAATTTTTGAATCCATTTC
>JBBPBX010043029.1:16722-28116 GCA_038048925.1 Garcialebias charrua | reverse complement strand
TATATATATATATATATATATGTATATATATATATGTATATATATATATATATATGTATATATATATATATGTATATATATATATATATATATATATATATGTATATATATATATATATATATATATATATATATATATATATATATGTATATACAAGCCCAAAACCAGAAAAGTTGGCACGTTGTGGAAATCGCAAATAAAAACAGAATACAATGACTTGCAAATCTTTTTCAACCTATATTCAATTGAACACACTGCAAAGACCACATACTTAACGTTCGAACTGGTAAACTTTGTTATTTTTTGCAATTATTAGCTCATTTGGAATTTGATGCCTGCAACATGTTTCAAAAAAGCTGGCACAAGTGACAAAGAAGACAGAGAAATTTGAGGAATGCTCATCAAACACTTATTTGGAATATCCCACAGGTGAACATGCAAATTGGGAACAGGTGGGTGCCATGATTGGGTATAAAAGCAGCTTCCTTGACATGCTCAGTCATCCACATAGAAGGATGGGGCGAGGGTCACCACTCTGTGAACAAATGCGTGGGCAAATTGTCGAACAGTTCAAGAACAACTTTTCTCAACGAGCTATTGCAAGGAATTTAGGAATTTCACCATCTACGGTCCGTAATATCATCAAAAGGTTCAGAGAATCTGGAGAAATCACTACACGTAAGGGGCAAGGCCGAAAACCAACATTGAATGCCCGTGACCTTCGATCCCTCAGGCGGTACTGCATCAAAAACCGACATCAGTGTGTAAAAGATATCACCACATGGGCTCAGGAATACTTCAGAAAACCACTGTCAGTAACTACAGTTCGTCGCTACATCTGTAAGTGCAAGTTAAAGCTCTACTATGCAAAGCAAAAGCCATTCATCAACAAGATCCAGAAACGCCGCCGGCTTTGCTGGGCCCGAGCTCATCTGAGATGGACTGATGCAAAGTGGAAAAGTGTTCTGTGGTCTGATGAGTCCACATTTCAAATTGTCTTTGGAAACTGTGGACGTCGTGTCTTACGGACCAAAGAGGAAAAGAACCATCAGGACTGTTATAGGCGCAAAGTTCAAAAGCCAGCATCTGTGATGGTATGGGGGTGCATTAGTGCCCAAGGCATGGGTAACTTACACATCTGTGAAGGCACCATTAATGCTGAAAGGTACATACAGGTTTTGGAGCAACATATGCTGCCATCCAAGCGACGTCTTTTTCATGGACGCCCCAGCTTATTTCAGCAAGACAATGCCAAGCCACATTCTGCACGTGTTACAACAGCGTGGCTTCGTAGCAAAAGAGTGCGGGTCCTCCCCTGGCCTGCCTGCAGTCCAGACCTGTCCCCCATTGAAAATGTGTGGCGCATTATGAAACGTAAAATACGACAACGGAGACCCCGGACTGTTGAACAACTTAAGCTGTACATCAAGCAAGAATGGGGAAGAATTCCACCTGAAAAGCTTCAAAAATTGGTCTCCTCAGTTCCCAAACGTTTACTGAGTGTTGTTAAAAGGAAAGGCGATGTAACACAGTGGTAAATATGTCCCTGTGCCAACTTTTTTGCAATGTGTTGCTGCCATTGAATTCTAAGTTAATGGTTATTTGCAAAACAAAATAAAGTTTCTCCGTTCGAACATTAAATATATTGTCTTTGCATTCTATTCAGTTGAATATGGGTTGAAAAAGATTTGCAAGTCATTGTATTCTGTTTTTATTTGCGATTTGCACAACGTGCCAACTTTTCTGGTTTTGGGCTTGTATATATACATATATATATATATATATGTATATATATAGATATATATACATGTATATATATATATATATATGTATAATGTATATATATATGTATATATATATATGTATATATGTATATATATATTTATAAGTATATATATATATATTATATATATACAGGTAGTCCCCGACTTACGAGCGAGTTCCGTTACAACGAGGCGCTCGTAACATGGAAATCTCGTAATTTGGAACGGCCGCCACGTGTCTCGTAAGTCCGGAATTTCGCTCGTAAGTTGGAACGGTTTTGCTAGCGCGACTACAAACACTCGTTTTTCATCGAAAAACCGCTTATGAGTGCATAAAAATGATCGGAAACGTGTGTCCACATGTTTAGCTAACGGACTGTGGTGAAAAAACACAGAAAAACTCAGTATTTTTTGCGTTTTTTCCAAAAATTTGCCAGCTCGTAAGTCCGGATGCTCGTAGGTCAGAGCGCTCGTAAGTCGGGGACTACCTGTATATATATATATATATATATATATATATATATATATATATATATATATATATATATATATATATATATATATATATATATATATATATATATATATATATATATATATATAAATAGCTTGGTCCGCATTGCCGGCAGTAAGTCAGGCTCGTTTCCGGTAAAAGTTGGACTCCGCCAAGGTTGCCCTTTGTCACCGATTCTGTTCATAACTTTTATGGACAGAATTTCTAGGCGCAGCCAAGGTGTTGAGAGGATTTGTTTTGGTGACCTTAGAATCGCTTCTCTGTTTTTTGCAGATGATGTGGTCCTACTGGCTTCATCAGTTCGTGATTTACAATTTTCACTGGAGCGGTTTGCAGCCGAGTGTGATACGGCCGGGATGAGGATCAGTTCCTCCAAATCCGAGGCCATGGTCTTGAGCCGGAAAAGGGTAGCATGCCCTCTCCGGGTCGGGGAGGAGGTCCTGCCCCAAGTGGAGGAGTTTACGTATCTCGGGATCTTGTTCACGAATGAGGGAAAACTGGAGCGTGAGATCGATAGGCGGATAGGTGCAGTGTCCGTAGTGAAGCGGGCGCTGTACCGGTCTGTCGTGGTGAAGAGAGAGCTGAGTCAAAAGGCAAAGCTCTCAATTTACCGATCGATCTACGTTCCCACCCTCATCTATGGTCATGAGCTTTGGGTTATGACCGAAAGAACAAGATCTCGGATACAAGCGGCTGAAATGAGTTTTCTCCGCAGGGTGTCTGGACTCTCCCTTAGAGATAGGGTGAGAAGCTCAGTCATCCGGGAGGGACTCGGAGTAGAGCTGTTTTTGGACAGCAGTTAATAGAATTAACTGCTCCTTTTTACATTTGGTGTGTGACAGCTGTGTGCTGTAGTTTGCACTCTCTCTGGAGCTGACAGGACCAGCTCCTAGTTGCTGATTGAGCTGAAACACGCAGCTGTGTGTGTTTTTGGATTTTGCTGCGTTCAAATGCAGCTGTGATTTTGCTGTTTACAGTGAAAGTCTTTAGAAGAGGGGTACAGCTTAAAAGCTGTTTGTGTTCACATCATGGAGTTCAATTTGAAGAAATTTATTGAACAGCCCACGGTGCAGGTCTTTGCTGACTGCACTATAGAACAAATGTTGAGTGTGGCAGAACACTTCAACATTGATATAAGAAGCCGCATTCATGAAAAACACTTTAAAGGTGAACTGTTGACTAAATTATTTATGCTTGACATTTTTCCTGAGGTAAATGATACAGAGCGTCTAAAGGAAAAGGAAAATGAAGCTGCTTTAAAAAGAAAACATGATGAACAAATAAGGAAAGAAAAAGAGCTTATTTTAGAGCAGTTCGAAATTAAAAAAAGAAACTTAATGATTAAACACCAAGCTCTCTTGAAAGAACAAGAAGTCAAAAGTCAAAGAGTTTTAGCTGCTCTACATGAGAAGAAGCGTCTTCTGGAATTAGAGCTCCATGCTAAACAAAGGGAAAAACGATGTTCAAGTCTCCCTGCGTGTCAAGTGAAGACGACACCGGGATCTAGCACTCAAGCAGGTGAGCCTTTCACACCTCAACAGGAGGAGGCGCCTGAAGAGCATCGACCAAAAGGGAATGAGAAGAAAGAAGACATCATTCTAAGTGACTGTTTTTCATTGTTTGACACTGAACATGAAACTGAACAAACCATAGTTCAGTCAGATGAGGAAATAATAGACCTAGAAGAGCTAAAGGAGGATGACTTTGAACTAAGGGAATGTTTTTTATTTAGCTCTGAGGAAGAGGATGTCCCAGTGAGCCTAAGAGAGATGAAGCCACACGTGACACATTCTCCTGCTCCTTTATGTCCCGTTTCTGCCACTACAGAAATCAAAGAGAAAGTGGTGGTGGATGACATGGGACCGTCGCCTCAACCTAAAGCAAGAGATGGGTCTGAAGAAAATACATTTTCACTGTCTGTGAGAAATGAAGTGCTGCAGCCTTATATTGGACATGTTTCAAATGATTCTGAGTCTAACTGTCTCTACTCTGCTTACAGTGTGGCTGGAAACAGTGCTGTTGCAGCTGACATGGTGGAGCTGCCACGTGCAGAAAATGACAGTTTCCCTCTGGCTGTTATGAAGAGTATCCACTCTCCCACTGACATCCTTGGTCATGATGTTGATGTTGGTTTGGTGTCTGTTAACAAAAATAAGTCTTATAGAGTAAGCCTAGACAAGCGTCGCCTGTTTGGCTTCAGAACATTTTAAGATAACATGACATTGATAATGTTAGCGGTTAGGCGGACTAGTTTTAATGATGTTTTTAGTCCGTTTGTCTGTTGCAACCGCTACATTGTTGCTCTCTAGGGTCCTATTTATTTTGCATGTGCGGATGTGAGATGTTTTCACCTGACATCCACATCACCCCCATACAAAACACTGGTGGTGGAGGTGTTACATATCCTGAGGAAGCTGCCAATGCTGACACCTTTTAGTTCTTATGTATGTTGACTGCAGTCATGCTTTTGTGTGGTTAATTAGTCTGATTGTGATCAGGCTTGTGTGTGTTCAGCCAGGAACACCTGAGAGCCACGCCTATATATACTTCAAGTTGACTGTGCTTGAATGCGGAGTGTTGTGAGCTCAGAGGAGGTTGCTTTATTGCTGAGCTGTTTGAGTACTGTTTGGGTACTGTTTGAGTACTGTTTGGGTACTGTGGGGTGTTCTCCGCCCGCCCCTGCCTGTCTTGAAGTCTGATCTTCTGTTTAGAAGGTTCTTGGTGAGTAACTACTAGCTCATGTTTGGTCTTGACTGCTAGATGCACTTAAAGAGTGGCTACTAGCTCATGTTTGGTCTTGACTGCTAGTTGCATTTGTGTCAGCTCATTTGTTTGTGGAGTTTGACTGTGCTTGATGCACTTAGGAATGTTTGCTCATCTTTTGACTTTTGTTGTGCTTAGTGCACTGGGTAGCTGAAGGCTGCATTGATGACATTAGGATCCTGCTAATGATAATTGATATCAGGGATGCTGACCTGTGTGGTTAGTTTAAGCTGGTTTAACCAGGAACATTATTGAGCTTGGAGCTGTTTGGAGCTTTTTGAGCTGTTTGGAGCCTTTTGGAGCTTTTTGGAGCTGTTTGGAGTTTTTGTTGGTTTGCCTAATGACAGAGTGAGATCGGTAGTCCAGTTATATCGTTTTTCTTTTACCCCTAGGGTCCCCTTTTGGTCAGGTAGTCCGTCTCCAGATAGGCTGCGACGGCCCTGTTTATGGGTTGGGCTGATGCTGGGGACGTTATATTCTTTTTGGCTGACTCACTCTCGTCCACCATTTTTTTGCACTTTGTCTAATCTTTGCTTTTCCTGACCCTGTGCCAGAAGACGGTGCACTCCGCACCTGGAGGGAGGAGTCGGGCTGTTTTCCAATAAAACCTTTTTAATTTTCATTCTGCCTCCTTGTGTCTTGTGTACCTTTAATGTGTTCGGCCTGAGCCAGCCGTAACAGTTGGGAGGGATACTTTTAAATCCACGTGATTGAAATCACCAGAAACAATGAAAAGCCCCTCAGGATATTTACACTGCAGCGAGGTGAGTAAGTCATGAATTTCTTCCTGGGCGTCATTAGCATTAGCATCGGGTGCTATGTAAACAGCGCTTATTAGAATCGCTGAATAATCGCGGGGGAGGTAGTGGGGTCTGTATCTTACTGTTAAAAGCTCCACAGCAGCTGAGCAGATCCTGCTGATAATGGTGCAGTTCGTGCACCAGTCTTTGTTCACGTAAATACAAACACCACCGCCTCGTGTCTTCCCCGTAGTCTTGGTGTACCGGTCCGTTCTGAAAAAGAGCTTATTGTCCAGCTCATAAACAGAGTCCGGTGTATCCTCATTGATCCACGTTTCCGTGAGGCAAAGCACTGAGCATCTCCTCATCTCCTCCGACGTGGTCACTCTCAGACGGAGCAGATCCATTTTGTTGTCCAGCGAGCGCACGTTGGACAGAAAAAGATCCGGCATCGGGGGTCTCCCGGTTTTAGCGTCTGCCCGCAGTCTCGTCATAATTCCTGCTCGGCAGCCCCGCTTTTTTCCTCGAGAGCACCGCTTTCTTTTCTTTCCCCTGGAGCATGAACCGGAGCGCATCTGCTTCCAGAGAGATGTTCTTAACAGCTCCAATCTTCCGAGCTCTGATTTGAGTTCGTTGCTGATATCAGCTGTGCCCTGTGGTAAATCCGCTCCAATTCTTAACAGCTCAGTTCGGCTATAATTCACCCGCAAAAAACGCGCAGAGTCAGGTACAAAAACACTATTAAAATTACTAAAAACTGGGGATGAACTGGGAGCCCATGAAGCTGCGGCTGGTCTGAGCGCGGCCATCTTGCCAGCAGGACGCCCACAGGGCCAATGGAAGTTGTGCTTTTGACCTTTACTTGAGATTGAAATAAATGTTAACTTACCTTGTGCTCCTTCGTGTTGACAGCGTTATCTCTACCGCCCACCTGTTTCCGGGGTTTCCTCTCAGTTTTCTCCAGGTACTCCGGTTTCCTCCCACAGAACAAAAACATTCATGTTAGGCTACAGAACAAAAACATTCATGTTAGGCTGACTGGTGACTGTAAGTTGTTCCTAGGTGAGAGAGAGACGTTGTTTGTCTTGTGTGTCCCAGTGATGGACTGGAGACCTGTCCAGGGTGTCCCCTGCCTCTCGCACTGTGATAGCTGGAAATGGGAACCAGTGCCATGTGACTCAAAAAGGAAAGAGCGGGTAAATATAATGGATGGATGGACCTTAAGCTCTTCTGTTCCTGCTCAGCTGCCTCTTTGCCTTTCTACCACTTGCCTGCCTCCTACTTGGAACTATTACCGGGCGTCTTCCTCACCCTGGAACCATTGGATCACCTGTCCCCATGACTGACTTCAGTTCCTACTGGTTCCAGCCCCTCCCTGTGTCCATTTGGCAATATTCACTTTGTTAATAAACACTTACCGGTAATTGTATTGAGTCTTGGAGTCTGTTTTCTTCAGTCCTTGTCTTTGGGTATTCTGACATCATTACAATAGTGTATCACAGTGGTGGGCCTCCGACCGCTAGGTAGCGCTGTTGCGCTAATCCGCTTGTAGCGTTGCTAAATAATCTGTTAGCTTTACAGCGGATTGACTAAGTTTTATAATTCATAAGCGGATTTATTCTATTTTTATTTAAAATGCAGTACCGCTAATAACTAATTATCTATCAGTAAAAACGAAATAACGTATTTACGAGCAGCACCGGATGTGGTCCGTCACAAAAAAGCGTCCCCCTCAGTCACTTGGTGTGTGCTCTCTCTATAGCAGTTAGCAGCCAGTGTGTTACTCTGCAGCCTTATTGCTTGTTTTCGAAGAGTCAGACGAAGACTTTTTAACATGGAGGGTGAACTTATGGATGTTTCTCAGGGCCTACGCGACGCGTCTGGATTTAAAAATTGAATTTCGCCACATTAGCACTCTTCAAAATGGCGTCCGCGACAGCCAAAGAAGCCAGGATTTTACAACAAAACACGGTAAAACAATTATTTCTTTGCTGAGAAAAAATATATTTCATAGCTGACGTTATAGCACAAGTTTTTCTGAGCTTGAGAGTTTCACGAAATGGTCAAATCTGCTGGATTTAAAAAAGTAGTTCACCATTAGGCTGGCGTCCGCAAGGCAGCAAACTTACATACTCAGGGAATCACAAGGAACTCAGGAGACAGAGGCAACAGGAGAGACAATGCCAGGACAATGATAAACACAGAGATACAGACTTATTTTTGATTTGATGTTCATTCATTCATTTTAAAAGAACAATACAAAACAGTTTCATCAGATACAAGGATGAATAGACTTTTAGCTGAATGGATGGATGGATAGACAGTTAGCTGGATGGATGATCTTTAACAAGTTCTAAAATCATTAAAATTTAACCTCAGCTTGTGCCTCTGACCCAACAGAACCTCAGCAGCAGAATCCTCTGTGGTTCTCTGACTTCATCAGTCTGCAGGACTTCATCAGTCTCTCTCCTGGTTCTGGAGGAGTTCTGACCCACTCTTCTTTCCATTGTTGCTTCAGTTCTTTGAGGTTTCTGCTCTCTGAAGGTTTCAGGTTCAGGTTCTGGACTCTGACTGGGCCGTTGATTTGATTTGATTTGATGTTTATTCATTCATTTTAAAAGAACAATACAAAACAGTTTCATCAGATAGAAGAATACAAGTAGGATAAAATGAAAGGAGCAGAAAGAAGATGAAATCTTATTATATCTGCCCCTTATTTATTTCACAGTTTGTTCAACCAATGATAACCTTCAAACTACATCACAAAATGAATAAATCTACTAATTTATCTAACTGTAATACTGTACACAAACACACTAAGCTACATCATATATAGTTTTTGAGCAAGTCCTTTTCGACCTTTTTCTTAAATGTATACAACTCAAACAACTTACTGTATAACAGTTCATGCACCGCTAGTTGGCAGTGTAGTGCAAATATTGCATAACTTGCTGCTACCAATTGTTGAATTTAATTAGCGGATTAGAATTAGCTTCCCCTAATTTTCATAAGACATTAGTGCTTTTGAAATTGCGGACCTAAATAAATTAATTAGTGCTTTAGAAATAGCGGAACTAATTTTTGGATTAGCGTTGCCCACCACTGGTGTATCATGTTTGATGTGTTTATTGGCTTCTCTTAGCAGTATTTGTTTATTTTAGCCAGCAGTTGATGGGTTCATGAGCCTTTTTGACTTTTATTTTGCGGATTAAAAGCTGAAAAAGTTGGGAACCACTTTTGGACAGCTGGAACCAGTCCGTCATCCCAGCTGTTCCATTTCCTCTCAATGAAAGTGTTGTATTTTTTTATAGAGCTGTGGAAATCCATTCATCAGCTCTGACATCCAATCAACCTCTGAGGCATTTTAAAATAGTTCAACTTTTTGTTCTTAGAAATGGACAAATGGCTCTGTTTTTAAAATGAGGACAGTGACAGATGTTTATTTCTGTGCTCTAAAGTCAAAGTGTTGGACGTATTCTGGACCAACTGAGACACAGTGCGCCTGATTTTGATTGGGTAATTGCAGTCTTACTGGGAATTACATTGTAATGAACATGATTACTAATCACCCAGCTTTATTTAAGCCAACAAACTGGCCACAATAGAGGAAAGTGGTTGAACATTTCCATTAGTGAGTGTCTGAAGTTCATTTCCTCCCCCGGTGCTCCGTCTGCAGCAGTCAGGTGGGAGCTGAACAATAGTTCTGTTGATTGAAGAAACTGAAGCCAAAATGTGTGAAGAAAAATAAATGACCAGGTTTTAATCCACTGACCTCATGACTTGTCCAGAAATTATTTTCTGGTTCTGTTAAATGTTATGGTTCTCAGAATTCATATTTCATTTTTGCTTCAGGTGCTTTTATAAACCAAATGTAGATCATTCTGTCTTTAGTTAGATTAAAATACGACACATGGGTTGTTGTCTTGTCTCAAACTTTAGAGAAAACAACTGTAAACTGAAATACAAGCATATTTTGAAAAAATGAAATGTGAATGGCTGCTGAGAGCTCGAACTTACAGAAATTTAACAAAGTATAAGAACTATTTTATTTCAATTAAAACCAGCAAAACTAAAAACATGCACATTAACTGTCTGGCAATTGTCCCTAATTGTAAGTGAAAGAGTGAATGGTTGTTTGTCTCATTTGTCTCTGTGTCCCTCCCTGTGATGGACTGAGACATGTCCAGGTGTCCCTGTGATGGACAGGTGTCTCCGGCCTTTAGCACAGTGGAGACAGGCACAGCTGCCTGCTGCACAGAAAGGAGAAACTAAGGAACATGGATGGCTAGATAAAACCAACAAAACAGTATTAATAGTTTGCTGAAGTATATTTGAAAAAGCAAATAAATGAGAGATTTGAAGAGTTCACTGTGAGGAAAAAAAGAATGTAAATATTTCAAAAAGTAAAAATGTTACAAAAACCAAACACGTTATGGTGTAAGGTCCAGAAAAGACAGATAAGAGAGAAAAAGACAAATAGGTGATGTATGGGTACAGTTAGAGAGGACATGGAGGTAGTTGGAATGACAACAGAGTGAGATGGAGGAGGACAACTCACTGTGGCAAAGTCTGAAGAGGAAGAACATAATGATAATTGTTAATGTCCAAACTGGAATAAATGTTGTCGAATGGTTAAAATAGCTGAACATAAGCTTTAAGTAGTTAGTTTCAAAAAACCTCAGTCAGAAACTGTAAAGAGGAAAACAATCCTGGCTGCAGTCACACAACAAATTAAAAGTATAAAGCTCATAAAAATGAACTACCAGTGAATATACAAATGTTTTTTGTCAAATGTAAAAGTTGTTATAATCTTAAAGGAACAAAGATTTTTGTGAAACCAAGATATAGAACTAGTTTAAGGGGTCGGTCAACCTCAATCAAAAGAATTGAACTTTGGAATAATTTGGAATCAGGTATTACAAATGCTAAATCAATGACCATTTTAAAAAACATGATCAAAATAAATTTCTTGCAAAAATATAAACGATAACAATATTGTGTAATCAATGTCTTCTTTGAAATTTTCTTCCTGGGAACTACAATATATGAGTTGATTATTTTCCTTCAATCTGTAACCTTTTAGGGCTGACGACTTGGGACCCGAAGGACACAGGTTCAAACCCCGGCCCCAGCCACAACACACCTTGGGGTGTCTATGAGTGCACACCTATTTCCCCAGCTCCCCGGGCGCTTTCTATGGCTGCTCACTGCACCACCTGGTGGTGATTGGGTTAAATGCAGAGACGAATTTTGTCTTGTGGGAAACATACACGACAAAAATGTGACATTTATTTTATTTATTTAACCTTTTAGATTGTGTTTTTTTCTTTTGTTTTTGTCTTGTTTGAATTATCCTTGTAATAGGGGGCAGAAAAAATAAGGTTTTTTCTTCTTTCTGCATCCCTTCATTTTACTTTTATACTGTACGGTCTCAAATATGAGATTGTTCTTGTGTTGCATTTAAAATGAATAAAATTAATTAAAAAAAGGTGAAACATTGCAATTTATTTCACACTGTAGTAAATACAGTAGTCCCTCTTTTATCAAGGGGGATCCATACCCCGAAGCCCTGCGATATATTGTACTGTATATGGTGTTTTAAACCCTTCCCAC
>JBBPBX010043029.1:0-15014 GCA_038048925.1 Garcialebias charrua | reverse complement strand
CTGCGGACGCTGCACCTATCCGCCTATCGATCTCACGCTCCAGTTTTCCCTCATTCGTGAACAAGATCCCGAGATACTTAAACTCCTCCACTTGGGTAAGGACCTCCTCCCCGACCCGGAGAGGGCACGCTACCCTTTTCCGGCTCAAGACCATGGCCTCGGATTTGGAGGAACTGATCCTCATCCCGGCCGCATCACATTCAGCTGCAAACCGCTCCAGCGAAAGCTGTAGATCACGAGCTGATGAAGCCAATAGGACCACATCATCTGCAAAAAACAGAGAAGCGATTCTAAGGCCACCAAAACGGATCCTCTCAACACCTTGGCTGCGCCTAGAAATTCTGTCCATAAAAGTTATAAACAGAATCGGTGACAAAGGGCAACCTTGGCGGAGTCCAACTCTCACCGGAAACGAGCCTGACTTACTGCCGGCAATGCGGACCAAGCTCTGACACCGGTCGTACAGGGACCTAACAGCCCATATCAATGGGCCTGGTACCCCATACTCCCGGAGTACCCGCCACAGAACCCCCCGAGGGACGCGGTCGAATGCCTTTTCCAAGTCTACAAAGCACATGTAAACTGGTTGGGCAAACTCCCACGCACCCTCCAGGACCCTGTTGAGGGTGTAGAGCTGGTCTAGTGTTCCACGACCAGGACGAAAACCACACTGCTCCTCCTGAATCCGAGGTTCGACTATCCGACGGACCCTCCTCTCCAGAACCCCTGAATAGACCTTACCAGGGAGGCTTAAGAGTGTGATCCCTCTATAGTTGGAACACACCCTACGGTCCCCCTTTTTGAATAGGGGAACCACCACCCCAGTCTGCCAATCCAAGGGAACTGCCCCCGATGTCCACGCGATATTGCAGAGTCGCGTAAGCCAACACAACCCCACAACATCCAGAGCCCTAAGGAACTCAGGACGAATCTCATCCACCCCCGGAGCCTTGCCACTGCGGAGCTTTTTAACCACCTCGGCGACCTCAGCACCAAAAACAAGTGATAAAATCAAGATCGGGCTCTCCAATCTTGATTTTATCACTTGTTTTTATTTGATCATTGATTTTAGTTGCACTTTGTAACACTTTGAAATTTGTGTTAATGAAAAGTGTGTTACAAATTAAATTCATTATTATTATTATTATTATTATCATTATTGCAGATGGGGAAAGTGTTTCACCTTTAAAATGATTAGGCAACATACAGCTTTAGAGATGAAGGGGGGAAAAAAGGCTGTGAGTGGCAAACGTGCATGGCAGCTTTGTGGCAGTGGTGGAGTCTACATTGTTGTAGTGGGTATACTGTGCTTAGAAACCAATGTACACCGATTAGTACAATGTAATCGTCAATGTATTTTGATTTTTGAGCATATTGAACATTTCCAAATTTCTTTGACGCTTATATTTGAATAAGTGTACAGCAAACTTTGTGCAGCAGTTGTCTTTGTATTAAAAACATGCTATAGAATTTATAAAACAGTATAAAAGCAAAACATGTTTAAGTATTAGTACAGAAATATACAATAATTTACTGGATAAGCAAATGTAATAAACAAGCACTGCATACAGAGATTTTTATTGAAGTGTTTAACTAACGTTTAACATATCAATGACACATGAGTAATGGGGGAGTAACGGGGAAAAGGGGAGTGGTGGTGCAGAGGTTAGAGACGGTGGGCCTGTTATCGGAAAATTGCCGATTCAAGCCCCGGTACTGACCACATCAGAAAAAAAATTGTGGGTGGAAAAGGTGAAAAACCCACACCTGCCTCCACCCTCCGGTATGCCCCTGAGCAAGGCCCTTAACCCCCACCATCTGCTCCCTAAAACAGCTCTCTCTTGAAAATGAGTTATCGTGGCTCAATGAGACTACCTGTAAAAATAAAGGGTAAATGAAAAATGAAAAAAAAAAAAAAAAATCAATGGGCAGTTTTAATCGTGTATACTGAAATTACTGAGCTTAGGTATACTGCATATCCCGTCTATCGCATAGACTACATCACTGCTTTGTGGCAAGTTTGGATTAATAAAGAGCAAGTTATTTGGAAGTTAAGACATAAAGGGATGATAAATGACAACAAATGTCAGAGAACTCAGAAAATATTAAAAGGTAAAGCATAGATCCCGTCATCCAAATGACAGCTCATCAAGTTCAAGTATATTTATTATCCCCGAAGGGCAATTAGCTTCACAGTCAATAGGTGTGTACATATTCACACATATGCACATACACATACATACACCTATACACATATATATATATACATACATATATATATACACAAGACATTAAGACATTAAAGTAACAGTGTTAAAATTAGTGTGCATTGAGAAACCTGATTGCTACAGGGATAAATGAGTTTTTCAATCTGTTTGTTCTACATCTGGGTTGCAGAAACCTGCGTCCAGATGGAAGCAGCCTGAACTCGTCATGGAGTGGGTGATCAGGGTTTGCCAGAATCTGCCTGGCCTTATTCACTGACCTCACCTTGTGTAGGTCTGCAAGGTTCTTTAGGTCTATGCCAGCAGTTTTGCTGCACATCTTGACAATCCCCGAGAGTTTGCTCTTGTTCTTGCAGGTCAAAAGTCCAAACCAACAGATGAAGGAAAAGGTTAAAATAGACTCAATAAAACATGAATAAAACATTCTCATAAAAGTTGAATCAACATTAAAACCACAAAGCTTCTGATAAAAAATACATTCTCTGGTGGGCCTTTTTACAAAGTGAATTCACATGGAGGTCAAAGGTCAGTTTATCATCAAGAACCCATCTGTAGCCTGTATTTATATAAAATAAAATTTAAATGAAGTTGGTGCAATTATCATCATTTATCTTCTTCCTTTTTTTTTTTTAGACATAATCTAACACTAGTGTCCTTGTGTAGCTGCATGCTTTGCAAAACTCATTATTGGTCATCACTACCACTTAGCACCAGTTATTGACATTTTGGTAAAATGACCACTTCAAATTGGCCATAATTCTTCAGCTTTCTTCTTTAATTTTCTTGATACTTTATTGCTTGTTCCAACAAGGTTTCATTAAAATGCTTTCCATCCAAGGTGACATTAAAGGTTATTTTAACCAAATCTGACCCACATTTGGAATTTCTTACAGAGATTGATCATTTTTGTGGCATTTCCCACCTCTGTCATTCTTACTTGTCATTGTCTTGATGATGTACCAACCATTTACCTTCCTACATAAATAATTACTCACTTTGATCTCCCACTATTTTTTCCATATTACTGATATTTGTCTGCTGTCAGGTACCTTGACATCTTTTTTTTTTTTTGTGCCTACATCTCACTTCTTTTGACCGCTTTCCTTCTCTCCTTGTCAGTCCTGACCTCAGTGACGCAGTGCTCTATTACTATGGTAATGGGGGCTAATTGAATGGCCGAGGTGTAATGGAGAAGACAACACAGCTTACATTATGATAAGGAGCCTAGACAATAGCCCCACGTCCAGGGTCAGTACTCGCCAATAAGATGGGCTTAAAGTGGGATAGAAGTCCTTTTTGGTCCTGCTTCTTTCCACACATATCTCTTTTTTTTTTTTTGCTCTCAAAGATTGTGTGAGGGTTTAAATGGTGACCTGAGTGTTTATTATTCAAGACTGTCATAGAGTTAACCCGCCAAGGTCAAGATTTTAGTGCAAAATCAGTGGTGTCTGTACATTTAGAGTGGCGATGCATGTCTACGTTCACTGATGGCAGGCAGGAAGGTGGAAGGAAGGTGGATGTCTGCTCCACTCTTATGTTTAAAAAAAAAAAGTAAAGGAGTTGAATTGTTGTTAATCTTCCTTGCTGCTGTGATGCCAGAGTAGTGGAGAAGTGAACTGACATGCATTCTCTCTCGTTTGACAGCAACTAATTTATTCAACGGTGGAACTCCGTCAAAACCCA
This sequence comes from Garcialebias charrua, assembly GCA_038048925.1. Classification (NCBI taxonomy): domain Eukaryota; kingdom Metazoa; phylum Chordata; class Actinopteri; order Cyprinodontiformes; family Rivulidae; genus Garcialebias; species Garcialebias charrua. Next base: position 11,106 of record JBBPBX010043029.1, on the reverse strand, counting down.
AAAGTGCAGGAAGTCCACTTCTTTTTACCGTTTGTTGCATTTACAAATGTAAGAGACTGAGTTTTGATTACAGTGTTTAGGACAACGTGATTCCAGATGCAGCCTTTTCGTTATTTTGATGCTTTGAATATTCACATGGGATTTAAAACACCAAAAACACACCATCATTTGGAGCTTTGAATAAAGAAACAGCCTTTATTTTTATTTTTTACACAAAGCAATAAAGGATCAATAAACTTTTACTTTTGAAATGAATATAATTTAGGAAACAATTAGATCACCCTTTTTAAAGTGCCGCTTTCAGCTTGTGCTGTTCTACATCTTTTCAAAAGTTGCAGTTTAAAATGAATCCAGTTAATGCATGTGCTTTTTTTTAACAGCTTCCATTATGGCTTGCCCCAAAAAGATGAACAATGTGGTGTTTTACAACAAGAAGAGGTGTTTCTGTAAGGTAGACCCAAATTCATTGGCTTGCCCCAAAAAGATGAACAATGTGGTGTTTTACAACAAGAAGAGGTGTTTCTGTAAGGTAGACCCAAATTCATTGGCTGAATAACATTAAAGGAGCCACGTGGAAAAGAAATAGTGCTGCTCCCTTTGATTCGGTTTATTTCCTGGAAATTACATCGTCTTTGCAATTAGCCTGGTGGAAGGAGCGCATCTGTTGTTTATATGTGAGCGCAGTAATAAAAGAAGGTGAGGGATCAGAGAAAACAGATTAATACTAAACCAAGCTATTATTGTGCTGATATTTGCTGGTCTCTCTTGTTCCATGATTTATTAAACTGTGTTTATGGTGTTGCACTTTAAAGTAGAGTTGCATTAGGGCCTAAAAAAATCCGACCGAGCCTGGCGCAAACCTGTATCATTTATTCCGAGCCTGACCCGAAATCGACCAATTAAATGTGATTACAGACCAGAACCTGAAAAAAAAAACTTTTACTGCTTTTGTAAGCAAATCAGTTTGACATGATTTAAAAACATATTTCAACGAAAGGAAAATTAAGATTTCTTGTTTATTAAAGAGTGAGCAGATTATTATAGTTATTATAATATATATATTATGTCACTCCTTAGTGACTTAACCACTTATGAACCGCTGAAAAGAGATCCAGGAAGTGGTTACAAGAAGAAGTTGATAGATTGCCTGAAAATTTTGAAGCAGGACAAGGCTATTGACAATATTCTGTACCACAGACTGTACCCAGGGGAGGCCACGCCAAGTCTGTATGGTTTACCCAAAATCCACAAACAAGGTGTACCTTTAAGACCAATTGTTAGCATGATTAACTCTGTCACTTACAATGTTTCCAAATATCTGGCATCTGTACTCATCCCTTTAGTTGGCAGCTCAGAACACCACATACAGAACACCATGGACTTTGTGGATAAGGTGAGGGATGTCATCATGGAGACTGATGAAACAATGGTCTCTTTTGATGTTACATCACTCTTTACGTGCATTCCTGTTGATGAAGCAGTAGAGGTGGTCTGTTTAAGGTTAAAATCAGACACCACTCTGAACAGCAGAACCACGCTTTCCACAGAGCAACTGTGTCAACTCTTGAAACTGTGCCTGCAGTCAACCTACTTCACATATGGGGAGCAATATTATAGGCAGAAACATGGATGTGCTATGGGGTCTCCAGTTTCTCCTATTGTTGCCAACCTGTACATGGAGGAGGTAGAAAAGAGAGCCTTGACATCCTTTACGGGGAGACCACCAAGTCATTGGTTCAGGTATGTTGATGACACCTGGGTTAAAATTAAATCTCAGGAAGTCCAACATTTCACTGATCACATCAACTCTGTGGATAAATATATCAAGTTCACACGAGAAGATGTAAGAAATGGCAGGTTGGCTTTCTTGGACTGTGAGGTCTCAGTTTCTGATAGAGGAAATTTGCAAACTGAGGTGTACCGCAAACCCACACACAGACCAGTATTTACAGTTTGACTCCCATCACCCTCTGGAGCACAAGTTAGGAGTCATCAGGACTCTGTACCACAGAGCAGACAGCGTCCCCACTAACTCAGCAGCCAGACAGAAGGAGAAATCACACACAAAACAGGCTCTAGAGAAATGTGGATATCCTAACTGGGCCTTCCTGAAAGCAGAGAAGAAACCCAAACAGGACTCCAGCCAGCCATCAGGTGAAAAGAAGGAACCCAGACCCAGACCAGTGGCCATTCCATATGTTGCAGGGGTTTCAGAGACATTGAGACGTTTATTTTCTAAACACAACGTCCCAGTGGCTTTTAAACCTCAAAATACATTACGGCAAAAACTGGTTCATCCCAAAGATCCAGTCCCCCGGCAAAAACAGAGTAACATTGTGTATGCTGTTCAGTGTCAGGAGGGCTGTGATCAGTCTTATATCGGGGAAACTAAACAGCCACTGGCCAAAAGGATGGCCCAGCACAGAAGATCAACATCATCAGGTCAGGACTCTGCGGTCTACACTCATCTCCAGGCCAGCGGTCACTCTTTCAGGGATGAAGATGTTCACATCCTTGATAGAGAGGAACGATGGTTTGAGAGAGGAGTAAAGGAGGCCATCTTTGTGAAAAGAAACCGCCCATCATTAAACAGGGGTGGAGGCCTCCGAGTTCAACTGTCCCCCTCCTACAATGCTGTGATTGCTGGTATCACTCAGCCCTCTGTGAATAGCAAACAACCATCAGGGTGCTAACGATCCATTGTTAGGCTGATGGTCCTCCTTGATCATGTGAGCAGCTGGTTTCAGGCTGTCATCAGCCAACTGGTTGTGTAACACTGTGAGAGGGTGCTATTTATAAGACTGAGCTGAACCCAGCACCTCAGACTGAGGAAGTCTTTCGGACGAAAGACGAAACGTTTCTACAATTTTTTGTTTTTTTTTTTTTGTTGTTGTTTTTGAATGTCCAGAGGACCAGACTTAGCTTTTTTAGATTTTTCTACCTGGATTATTGAACATGCATCAGGGTATTTACAACAAAAACTTTCTTACTTGAAATATTTGGACAAAAGAAACCAAACAGTATAATTTTAGCGTCAAATGGTAGGTCAATTTCTAACTTTCTATTTACATACATGAAAATGTCTTTCCAGAACACCTGAGTATGAGAACAGTCCCAGAAGAGATGGATGATGGTCTCCTCAGAGCTGTGGCAGAGTGAACACATTGGGTCTACGTTTGGACGGTACTTGGAGATTATATAGTTTACAGGATAACATTTATGCAGAATCTTTAGGGACACTTCTCGAATCTTATTAGTTATAAAGTATTTTCTAGGTAACAACCAAACATCTTTCCAACAGATATCATTAAATAAATTATCCCAGAAGAATATAGAAGCAGGTTTACTAATACATTCTCTAATTATTAATTCTCTAATACATTTGTTATTTGTTTTTTCACTTAAAAAAGGGTCAGAGTTACCAATGAATAATTCTTCAGTTAAATAGTTCGTGCTGTTTTGTACAGGATTTGACATCAACATTTTCACACCAGATGGAATTGCATCAAAGACAATTGCAAATTCTTTTGGTAGTACTGGAAAGTTATACGTTGTTAAAAATTCACTGTAAGAGTAAGTGTTGCCGTCTTTGTTGAATAACTGATGTACATGAACTATTCCTCTGTCAAACCAATTTTTAAAGAAAATAGATTTATGTTTAAAACAAATGTCTTTGTTATTCCAGATATAGTATTTGTGTGGAGAGAAATTGTGTTTGTGAACCAGAGTCCAGCATAAAAACAGCTGTTTGTGGAAGTTGGAGAGTTTGATCGGGATTTTGTCAATGTTGTAATTACACCTTAAAATAAAAGACAGACCACCCAATGCTTCAAATACATGTGTTGAAATGAAGTTCCACAAAGAGTTTGGATTTAAGAGATATCTTTTGATCCATTTAATTTTAAAGGAGGAGTTTAGAGTCTGTAAGTCTAATACATTAAACCCACCAGAGCACAGCTTATTTATCATAAAAAAATTTCGGATTAGATGAACCTTTTTTTTCCAAATAAAATCAAACAATGTTTTATCCACTTTTGAAATGGCTGGACTCAGGTTGGGGTGGGTTGTCCTACGGCTTGTGACATCACAAGCGCCAGGATTTGAAATCTAGACATTTAATATCCCTGAAAAATAAATATACTTAGAGTAAATATACCACTGGGTGCATTTTTTTGGTCCTAGGACTGTTTTTTTAAGAAGTACATACCCAAAGTTGAGTAAAAAAAACATTAAAAAGTGAATTTTGCATCTTTGGTCCCCTTTAAAATAAGTGCGGTTGTGGAGGCAAAGACGTGAAGGGTGGAGCACCAAGATGAGTCAAAGTTCTGTCAGCCATGGTTAGAGCTGGCACAGAGCTCTCCAATAAGGTCCCCTGAAATATTAATCTTTCCTCTCCTTCTGCTTGAACCTGAAGCACCCCCTTCCCACCCACCCCCACACACACACACACTTCTACCATCACACATTGGCTCCCATACCACGCCTCCAGTGGGCCCTAAAATATTAATGTACAAAGTAAATTAAAGCTGCAACTAAAAGAGACAGGATTTTTCTTTCTTTTTCCTGTGTATATGACTGTCTGCTCTTTATCATTGGGTGGGGGAGAGGGTGTGAAGAAGGAGAAAGAAAGAGGCAGTGGGTGGCTGAATGTTGAGGGGAGGAGGTGATGAAGGTGGGTGGCACATGAAGAAGAGATTTCTGACAAAAGGGCATGATTTGTGGCGCCACCTCTTTTCATTTTGTCGATGAGTTGGGTTACATCCGAACTCACAGATCTCCGAGCAAATAATTAAGACAATAAAAAAATTATAAGAGTGTTGAAGTATGGAAGAAAAGTGTAAAAAAAGAGTGTTCGGTAATAAGTCAAGAAAAGGTCTCCCAGGTGAGGGCTGTATGAAATTGAAAAGTCTTGGGTCTTACACATACACAAGATGGTGGGAAGATTCCAACGGCAGACACAACCTTGGACCCCAACCTCGCGCTGGCTCCTGACCTTTTTGATTGACAGCTCATTGGAGTTTTAAAAAAGGAGAAAATGATCTCAGGAGCATGCACACTGGCACACACACACACACACGCACACAGACACTTGCAGTAAATATTCAAAGGCGATCATGAAACCCAAACACAGGCTCTTCATTTTACTCATGCGGTTTTATGTCTCTGACGCGTAGTCACACATAACATAGCTTCGGCTCTTTGCGTACATTTCCATATTTGCTTGCTTGTTCAGTATCAGCTAATCAGACGTTGCCAGAAGTGCCAATTTTCCAACGTGTTCACACAGCACAAAGATTCATCTTAAAAGCTTCAAATTGCCACCTGATCAAACACCTGCATATGGACATTGATACAATCCATAAATCTTTCTGTGCCTCGTTCTCTTTGTTACACACACACACACACACACACACACACACACATTGAGCAGAGCAGCAGCGTAGACTTTATCTCCACCATCAATTTCCGTTTTCTGCATATGGCTGGAGCTGCTTATGCATGTGCTGCGGAGCTGTACTTTATCAAAGGGCCCGTCCTGGGCTTGGGGCCATGCATTATTAAACGCAAGTACCACACACACACACACACACACACTCCCTGCAGTAATTGCCAACACCTTTGACCACTGATAGAGGGCAGACACAGTCGGACCGTATCAACAAATTCTGACATAAAAATAAAATATCCTGAACACTGACTTTACAGGATCCTGCAGCTTTTACTGAGCTGCACTAATTAAATATCTGTACACAAAGTACAATAACTCTGTTCAGTTGTAAATATCAAATATCTGTACATCACTATAATGGTAATGTACTGTAATTATGTAAGGTCCTGAATTTCTCAGCTTTTTCCAGACTTTGCTGCTCAACAAATCTTTCTGTAGGGTTTAGAAAAAGAAAATCTTTCTTAAGTTTTACCGTCTTTCAGTTACATTCATGGATGTTTATTCAGTCTACTGTTCTACATATAGGGGCCGAGATGGGGTAGAGGTGGGGCAGCCAACCCAGGACCCGAAAGTCCCAGGCTCAATCCCCAGCCATTCACACATGTGGAGTCTCTGAGCAAGACACCCAATCCCTAATCGCTCCCCAGGTGCCTAGATAGCTGCCCACTGCTCCACCTGGGTCCCAGATGTGATGAGGTAAATGCAGAGAACGAATTTTGCTATTGTATGGAACATACAATGATGACAACACATTAGGGGTTGAACAACTACATATTTTTAAAAGTTGAGATGACTAGTCAATGTGATGTCATAGGAACTCAAGACGTTATATCATAGGCCTATTCACATTTTTTGTATATTTTTTTATTATTTAAAAAAGAACAAAACATCGGGAGTGTATATTTTTGCTCCTACCAAAGTCAAAGTCAAAGTCAACTTTATTGTCAGAACTGCAATATGTACAGGACATACACAGGACCGAAATTGCGTTTCTCTCAGTCCCTCGGTGCAACAGTAACCATCTAAACACTAAACACTAAAACATTTAATAAACATAAGCATAAAATAGTAAAAGTGTAACACTGTCCTGAGTTTTTTCATAATAGTATAAAAGTATGAAAATTTACACCAACACTGAAACACCAAACACCCCTAAAACACCAAACACCCAATGAACATAAGCATAAAATGAAATAATAAAAGTGTAATACTGTCCTGAGTTTTTGCATAGTAGTAGTATACAGGTAACCCCCGATTTGCGAACGAGTTAGGGACCTAAGAACGGTTCGCAGCTCGATTCTGCCGTAGCTAGGGGGTGAAAATTATTATTTTTTTAAATTATCATGCTAACGGAGCGCGCGCACACATTTAAGCATGTACAGTAGTGTACTGTAATGTTAAACATTGCTATTCACATTTACAGAATAAATAAAAATATATTTTCTTACTTTGAGATGGTCAAAGCCGACATCTTAGGTTGCCATGCGTTGATTGTTGTCGGGCCGAGCAGCGCGGCGGCCGGCGAGTGAACCACCGCAGCTGCTCGAGACCTGTGTTAGCTAGCTGGCTAGCTTCTGCTAGCCAAGCCATGAGCTGGTGTTGGAGCGGCGGCGCGATCGGCGATCAATCTGCAGCTGCTGCTCCAGCCTGAGACGTCCACAGAGCTCACAGAGCGATTCCAGCTAGTAATTAATCCATATGAAGCCATCCTGGTCACCAGTCTTCAAAGGCCGGCTCCCGTGTTAGCTCCCGTGTTAGCTTCTGGAGCTAGCCAGGCCGGAGGTGTAGCCAGGCCGGCCGGAGGTGTTCGCGCGGCGGCCTGGCACGATCGGCGATAAATCCGCTGCTGCCTGAGACATCCACAAAGTTCACAGAGACGTTTCCAGCTCGTAATTAATCCATATGAAGCCATCCTGGTCACCAGTCTTCGGCCGGCTCCCGTGTTAGCTCCCGTGTTAGCTTCTGGAGCTAGCCAGGCCGGAGGTGTAGCCAGGCCGGCCGGAGGTGTTCGCGCGGCGGCCTGGCACGATCGGCGATAAATCCGCTGCTGCCTGAGACATCCACAAAGTTCACAGAGACGTTTCCAGCTAGTAATTAATCCATATGATGCGATCCTGGTCACCAGTGTTCAAAGACCGGCTCCCGGCAGCTAACCTAAAATGGCGTCCGGTGTTCTACATTAATTTGTGACCGGAGACCCCCGTGACTGAACCTAAAATGGCGTCCGGTGTTCTACATTAATTTGTGACCGTGTAAACTGAAGACCTACTTCCTGCTGCCCAAGATTGCTCAAAAATGATCAGAAATGATCATTTTTATCATAATTATTATTTATAAAGCCTTTAAAACAACCACAGATGCAACAAAGTGATGTACAGGTAACCCCCGACCTACGAACGAGTTTGGGACCTAAGAACCGTTCGCAGCTCGATCCGTTCGTAGGTAGGGGGTGAAAATTATTTAAAAAAAAATAATTCATTCATTCATTCATTCATTCAACCTTTATTTATCATGCTAACGGAGCGCGCGCACACATTTAAGCATGTACAGTAGTGTACTGTAATGTTAAACATTGCTATTCACATTTACAGAATAAATAAAAATATATTTTCTTACTTTGAGATGGTCATAGCCGACATCTTAGGTTGCCATGCGTTGTTGTTATCAGGCCGAGCAGCGCGACGAGCAAACCACGGGAGCTGCTCGAGGCCTGTGTTAGCTCTCGAGGCCTGTGTTAGCTTCTGCTAGCCAGGCCATGAGCTGGTGTTGGAGCGGCGGTGCGGCCCAATCGGCCATCAATCTGCAGCTGCTTCTCCGCCTGAGACGTCCACAGAGCTCACAGAGCGATTCCAGATAGTAATTAATCCATATGAGGCAATCCTGATCAACAAGTCTTCCAAACCTTGCTGCCTGTAGCCGTGACTAACCCTAAGATGGCTGGCCTCCGGTGACTGGCGACCTTCTTCCTGTTATGACCGACCTTCTTCCTGTTATGACCGGAAGTTGCACAATTATTGCGCAATCATGACAAAAATGATCAGAAATGATCATTTTTTATCATAATTATTATTTATAAAGCCTTTAAAACAACCACAGCTGCAACAAAGTGATGTACACATGAAATTAAGAACATTTAAACACAAAAAAATAATAAAAAAATAATATATATATTTTTTTTTTAATACAGTAATTTCATATTTTTATTAAATATGATACGTTCGTAGGTCCCGTGGTTCGCAGGTCAATGGGGTCGTAGGTCGGGGGTTTGCTGTACACATGAAATTAAGAACATTTAAACACAAAAAAACAGTAATTTCATATTTTTATTAAATATGATACGTTCGTAGGTCCCGTTGTTCGTAGGTCGATGGAGTCGTAGGTCGGGGGTTTGCTGCATACCATTTATCATAATGCAAATAAGTCACAGGAAAACCAAAACTATTATTAAGCTGCAATAGTTAGTTTCATTTTATTAGCCACTAAATCAAATAAACAACAGCAGTGATGGTGGCGGTGGTGGCGGTGGTGGATTCTCCATTGGTGGTGGTGCACTCCCGTTTTTATTTTTATTTTATTAAATAAAATAAAAAAATCTCCACCAGTGGTGGTGTGCCCCCCTGCTTTTTATTTTTATTTTATGGATTAAATAAAATTAAAATAAAAACAGTGGGGCGGTGACCAGCTCCAGGCGGTGACGTGACATGTGACACAATCACGTTACTGCAACTACAGTAGTTGACTTGCGAGATGTCCTAGAATCGACCCATCGACTAGTCAACTAGTCGACGGGTCGACTAGTCGATCCGACTCCTACAACACGTAGTACTTTACTTATATGAAGCATGATACAAATATTAGAAATTTTATTTATTCATTTATTCATTAAATTAAAAGAAACAAAATAAACAAAACAAATAAATCTAAAATGAAATAAAAAACTTTGAAAAAAGGGTGCAGAAAGAAGGAAAAATATCTTATAATATCTGCCCCTTGTTTAAAAAAAAACATATACTGTATATATCTACAAACAAACAACAACCTACACTTAAACAATCTCCAGATGGAAAACAAAAAACATCTGGCATCTTTCACCTGGCTGGCACCATACCTTCCCAAAAACGTTACCTCAATCATCTTTTTAAACATATAACTTGTTTTAGATATGTTTATGGCGATATTAAGGCAATTCTACAATTATATTCCCTGAATTACAACACAGCTCTCCTTCAGTTCTCTATGGAGGTTTTACAAATATTTCCATTCCCTTAAGGTTATAATGACTCTCTCTTCTGACAAACTTTAATTGAATATTTGGGGGTAATATTTGTAATATGGCCAGGTGTAAGAAATAAACCTACTTTGTACATAGCCAGTTGTTAAAGCAGTTAAAATAATTTTAACATGATGCAAAGAAAAAAAATGGAACAACTACTATATGTGATAATAATGAACAGTAACAACACATACAGTAAGCATTGGCTCTGGCCTGGGTGTTTTAACTCTATTAAATTACAGGACACTTATTTATCTTTGACTAATTGAAAGGCTCATTCAGCAGAGTACATATGCCTTTTTTGCTTGTACAGTATTCATATTCCCGCAGGTAAATTAGTGTTATGTGACCGATTCGATGTTGATATTTTGCATCAATGTATTTCTAAACTCCAGCATCTGCCTTTCTTGTAGTATTTTTTTCTAAATCAAAGCCATAGCACATAGCCCCACCATCAGCTACCATAGCACATCGTGCATTTTATTATATCCAAGAAAACGTTGTTCTCTTTACATAATCTTACATAAAATGCACAGTGAACGCAAGTGGTAAATTAAACATACAACACTTCAGGCGTTGGTTCTGAGCCTGGCTGCTCACCTGCTTCATAAACCTTGTCACTCAAAAAGACGAGCTTGACAAATTAATTTTCAAGTATTTTTTATTTTATTTATTTATTTTTTAACACCAAGCTTTAAAGCTAAAGAGTTTTAACAGAGATCTTATCTATTCTTTGCCATGAGGTGAAATTGTGCATTTCTGTGCTGTAGAATCAGCACAGGTTTATTTGGGCATGTATACACAGGTGAGCCTTTAGCGGATAAATGAATCTGAGAAATGAGCGTTTTTGGATTAAATGGTTAAAGTGTTTTTAATTTGCACTTGAGAAGCCAAATCTTTTCATCCATGACCACCTGCTTGCGTCAGCCATTTACAGCCCGTTAACGCTGTAATACTGTACAGTGAGCCTCTGAGTTTAACAGGTGTCAGAGTCAGCCAAGGTAAGCAGCTGCTGCAGTCGCCCTCCCTCTCACCTCCTCGCCCCCCTCTCTGTCTGAGAGAAACTGGAACACTTACAGCGTTGGAGGCAGGAAGTACCACAGGTGTATATGTGTGTGTGTGTGTGTTCTAATAGCATACCCAGACTCACCCAAACACTGACATGCCTGGCAGCTGTGTGAAGAGACTCTTGTGATCTTGGAGACCTTTCAACGTTTGATACGCTGTGATTGGAATTTGATTTATTGCTAGATTGACTGGTTTCATATCAGATGGAAGTGAGACCTCTTTGCACCCATCTCGGCATGTAAAAAAAAAAAAATCCCCACAAAGGAGCAGGCACGGACTTAGAAGTGGAAGTGATATTGTGAAAATTTCCCTTTTT
>JBBPBX010043028.1:1781-28116 GCA_038048925.1 Garcialebias charrua | reverse complement strand
CAAAGATTTATAATTCTATTCAATCATATGATGTGTTTTTAACCACAAGCACTAAGAGAGCTTGGGAGCAGGAATTGGGGCTAGTTTTTGATGATCACTGGTGGGAGAAAGCTCTGATGGCTATTCATAATACCTCTATATGTGCCCGCCTGAGTCTGATACAGTTCAAAGTAATATTCAGATGTCATTACTCAAAATCTAGACTGGCACGGATCTACCCTAATGTAATAGATGTTTGTGACCGCTGTGGAGGCTCGCCCTGCAATCTTACACATATGTTTTTTTCGTGCTCAGCCCTTGTGAACTTCTGGCAAATTTATTTTCATACCATATCGATTGTACTTTCGAAAACTATTGACATCTCGGCTTATACTGTCATATTCGGTCTCCCGGAGCAATATAGTCAATACTCCACAAGAGAGTTGAAGGTGATAGCTTTTACTTCTTTGATCGCTAGGCGTCACCTTCTTTGTAATTGGAAATCAACTAAAACTCCATCCAGCACAATGTGGATAAATGAGGTCATGTCCTTTTTGAAAGTGGAGAAAATTAGATATACTAAATCTGGAAATTTGAACAAATTCTACTCTATCTGGCAGCCATTTATGGAATTTGTTGCTTTAATGTAGAAATACAAATTCCCCTGTACACCTAGGTTTCTTTTTTATTTATTTTTTTAATTTATTTAATTTTATTTTTTTTACTTAAAAGTTATTTCAATTTATTTCAATTTATTGTTTTATATTTTATTTACTACTACTTTCACTTTACTGTGTTTCACTATTGGAGGTGTTCTGTATGTGTTTGGTGTTCCTGGGAAAAAAAAAAAAGGCATGTTAGAGTCAAAGGTGTGAATAGTTTGGTTATCTTCAACACTTTTATACCCTCGAATTTGTAAATACCTTTGTTCTATATGCAAAATATCAATAAAAATATGTGAAAGAAAAAAAAGCGTAGCCCCGCGTAGCCCCTCAGGGCATGTACGCGCAAAAGTATTTTTTTACTACGCATACGCGATCCGCGTGCGCGATACGCGGTGTCTGACCATAAACTTCCCGGCGCCGGACTGTTTTGTATGTTACACAAATGAAATAAATTCCCCTTCTTTATCGCTGATCGGGCCTTTTCTTTTGTTTTTTTGCCTAAAGTCAAGTAACCGCTTCTTCCTCCGTTCACTCGATGATTGAAATGAATGAATTCAGGTCCTACCTGGGTGCACGATGTTTTAAATATTCCCTGGTGGGCTGTGTGCTGCAGGAAAAGCGCTCCCTGTTATTATTTTTATTTCTGAGAGAACTTTTTATAACATATATAGTAGAAACACCGTATCAGAACACCGCAGAAGTCCAGCGAGCTGCTCATGATGAGTTCTCTAGGTTTCACTTTCAGCTGACTAGGTTTCACTTTCAGCTGACTTAAAGGCTGTCAATCAATTCAGTAGGCGTGTCAGCAAGTGACCAATCAGCGAGCTCAGTTGAGTCCCTCCGTGCTCAGCTGCTCATATTACAACAAGGAGAACGTGAGCTGAAGTATAGCAGCAAAAACATACGCACAAAATATGCGCGTATACGCGCGTATACGGAGGACGCTTCAGTGTATCTCGGGCTTGACAGCAGAGACATTAAACAGGTCAAATTGTCTTTGTGAATGCCTCTCTGAGAGGAACAGTCAGTTGTCTCATCAAAGGAGATTTTCATTTGTGAAATCAGCCATCTGATAGCATTATTGCCCAATATCATTTAATCAGTTTGGCCTGGAACCACTAAAGCAGGGATTATAACATTAAAACCAAAAACTGTTAGAGTGAGTTCATACAATGCAGAGGGTGTGACGACATGACCTCCACATCCAACAATCACAAGATCAGCAGCTGGTTTCTTATCCAGGTTCGTGAGATAACTTGAAAGTTTTGCTTCAGCTTCCTCACTGATGGTGCATGCCATTGATCCACTGTCAACTAAGGCTTTAAAGCTGCACTGACATCATGTTTTAACTATGCATCATTTTGCACTACATATATATATTATTATCATTGAACTAGGTTCGTTTTTGCAAAATAAATTATAAATATATTTAAATTTTATTACAAGTTATGGTAATTTTCTCGCTGGGACACGCCCACAGAAATCCGAGAACTTCCGCATCGTGACGTAAGGAGATGAGCTCCTGAGATAAGGAGCAGTCAGGCACGCAACCATGGCAGAAGCTGCCCAGTAGGTGGCGGTATGCACCTAACAGTTGTTTGCGATCCGCCATAAATCAAATGAAGAAGAAGAAGACGAACCATGGCAGAAGCTGCAGAGTCCGACGAATTTATCAATTTTAGTGAAGATTTGAGCGATCTGTCCTCAATAGGCTCTGTACACAAGCGTCGTGAATCACTTCTGCATTGACAAGAAGTCGGCATTCCAGTTTCCGTCTAAGCCCCGTTCTCAGTGAAAACAGTGCTGTCTAAATGTTTACAATAGCTGCCCAAGATAAGTATCTACGATGTTCTTTGTGTCGTATGCCTGGTCCCCTGCTCCAACAAGCAAACTAACAAGGGATTTAAATTGTATATCTCAAGTTTCCTGCACAACTACGAGGGTAAGTAACGTTAAAGTTTGATTGTTGTGTTGTTGCTACCTGTTAGCGGCTAACGTTAGCCTATTAGCAACGCGATCTTTTTTTTGTGTACTCACGTTATAGAAACAGCGTTTCCACACTTAAACAAAACGGCTCATATTTTGTGATCATTCTACAAACATGCTGCTCTTCTCAGTTTCATGCAAAACTCAGGAGACAGCTGTGAAGCTGTTGTCAGGGCTCTGTGTCAGGTCCATGAAGAAAGCTGAAAACCTCACGGTTTGTGTACGGTGAAGCTAGGATTGTTCAGAGATGACAGTTTTAAGATTGTTTGTTCAGTAACCCCACGTTATTAATGTGGAGTTAGCTAAGATGGTAATTAATTATTAAATAAAAATAGGATGGAATTGGCTACACTTTAAGAATATGTAAACAGTTGTTTGGTCTTGCTTGTCCCCAGTGGGTTATTTGCTGCATGCATTGTTTTTTTTTTATGGTTGTTGTTACTTTTAACCCAGTTTTACTTTAATCTAAAGAACACACTGACAGCCCTGCTTCTTCTGAAGGCTAGAAGTTCCTCTCTGATTTAAAGGGGGTGAACATTTGTGCTCAAAACAGTTGTCAGTTTATTAAAATAAATACAAACCTTAAAATCATGTATAATTTTCTTTCCACTTTACAAATGTGAGCCACTTTGTGGATCTTTAACATAAAATTTCAAAGAAAGATATTTATGATCTTAGTTGTACAGTCAGTGTCAAAATTTGAATTGAATGGGATCATTTGTGTTAAACTCAAATTTGGGGGCAAAAAAGCTTCATATATTGACTTTTACCTCTGCTTGACTTTCTTCTCCAGAACTTTCAACCCTGCTGATTATACCTCAGAGGCTGGAACTGGGACCACACACACAGAGGTTTGTGACACCATGAACAGCAACAGCACAGATGGAACAGGTGAGCTCTGGAGAGGACACACTCCCTGATACTGGATGAAGTTGTGGGGGAACAGATTGCATGACACTGCACCCTCATGCTATGTTTAACTTGTCTTCTAGTTTACTGGAGGAATACGTCGGACTGGGCAGCAGAGCAGAGGAGTGAGTGAGGATGTCAGTGTGAGTCAATCTAGTACAACACGTTATTTATTCAGCTACATGTTTACATTCTTGGTCTAATTATTTTGACCTCGTGTGTTTTTATGCAGCTCTCAGAAGCTAAAGTCTTCACTCCCAGACTGCTCCTCCTGTTGGCACCCAAGGAAGCAACACCTCCATTGGTCGACTGCAAGGTTTGGGAGCACCTGTACCTCCACCATCCTCCTCCAGCTGGGACATGAATGCTTCTGAATAACACCACCTCTCTGTCGTCACAGTTCAGCCGTAAGTTCATCAGTATCTGTGCAGTCTTGCTTGAATGTATGTGCGTGATATAGATTTAATTATTGTGCGTGTGTGTTTGCAGGTGAGTTTGGCCTGCAGCCAGAGCCTTGTGCTGAGCCAGCTGGTTCAGAGACACTCCGACCCCTCCTTGCTTCTGGCACGTCAGCCCAGTCCTCCATCTCAACAACAATAATAATTAAAAATAATTATAATAATATATCTGTAATTTTCATTTAAGGTATTTGATTGTTAATATGTTTAACTTTACCCTATTTTTGACACTCTATCAAATAAACAAGGTTTTTCAAAGTTGGAACTCTCAAAAAAGTTTTTATTTTACATAGGTACAATTTGTTAACATTCTCACATAACAAAATTAATTAAAAAGATATCCACATACCAAAATACAGTGGTCAATAAAATGTTTAGGTACTGCACTTACCTCCAAACAAAACAGTACAACATATTTCCATCAAGAATATCTACTTACAAATGTACGACAATGTCAATATAAGTAAATGGCAGCATTTTGTTTTTCTTCAAGACTGTGCCATCAGCTTTTCTGTCAAACTTTATATCTCCATTTCCTGACCAAAGGTGTTTTGACACCGTAGTTCTGTACAGTCCAGGATAACTTGTGTGTCACTGTAGCGGCCATCAAAATCTCGTGCAGCAGCTCAGGGGCGGCTGCTGGTTATGGTGGGAGTTGGTGAAGACCAGACTCTGTGTGGAAGTGGAGGAAGGTGGTTCTCCTCCTCCAACACCAGGCTTCTGCAGCAAAGAGGCGAGGTATATGAATCATGTGTAGCACAGAGCCTGCAGAACCTAGATTAGTGTGTACAGTATTTACATGTCGGTATACTTTCACTTTATCATCATCATCATCAGCTTGATTTAAAGCGCTTTAACACAGCCACAGCTGAAACAAAGTGCTGAACATCAGTTACAAACAAGATAAAATAAAGCATAAAAACAGAGCTACAAAACTAACATACAGTGAACTAAAAACTCAATTTAAAATACAATAAAATGACAAGTTAAACAGGTAAAATCAATAAAAAATGAAGTAAAATCAATAAAAAATGAAGTAAAATCAAGTCTCTATGGAGAAAACATTACCTTTGCCCAGGTGTGATATGGTTCTCAGCAGCAGGTGCACATGAGGGAGTGAAGACTTTAGCTTCTGAGAGCTGCATAAAAACACACGAGGTCAAAATAATTAGACCAATAATGTAAACATGTAGCTGAATAAATAACGTGTTGTACTAGATTGACTCACACTGACATCCTCACTCACTCCTCTGCTCTGCTGCCCAGTCCGACGTATTCCTCCAGTAAACTAGAAGACAAGTTAAACATAGCATGAGGGTGCAGTGTCATGCAATCTGTTCCCCCACAACTTCATCCAGTATCAGGGAGTGTGTCCTCTCCAGAGCTCACCTGTTCCATCTGTGATGTTGCTGTTCATGGTGTCACAAACCTCTGTGTGCGTGGTCCCAGTTCCAGCCTCTGAGGTATAATCAGCAGGGTTGAAAGTCCTGGTGAAGAAAGTCAAGCAGAGGTAAAAGTCAATATATGAAGCTTTTTTGTCACCAAGTTTGAGTTTAACACAAATGATCCCATTCAATTCAAATTTTGACACTGACTGTACAACTAAGATCATAAATATCTTTCTTTGAAATTTTATGTTAAAGATCCACAAAGTGGCTCACATTTGTAAAGTGGAAAGAAAATTATACATGATTTTAAGGTTTGTATTTATTTTAATAAACTGACAACTGTTTTGAGCACAAATGTTCACCCCCTTTAAATCAGAGAGGAACTTCTAGCCTTCAGAAGAAGCAGGGCTGTGAGTGTGTTCTTTAGATTAAAGTAAAACTGGGTTAAAAGTAACACAACAACCATAAAAAAAAAACAATGCATGCAGCAAATAACCCACTGGGGACAAGCAAGACCAAACAACTGTTTACATATTCTTAAAGTGTAGCCAATTCCATCCTATTTTTATTTAATAATTAATTACCATCTTAGCTAACTCCACATTAATAACGTGGGGTTACTGAACAAACAATCTTAAAACTGTCATCTCTGAACAATCCTAGCTTCACCGTACACAAACCGTGAGGTTTTCAGCTTTCTTCATGGACCTGACACAGAGCCCTGACAACAGCTTCACAGCTGTCTCCTGAGTTTTGCATGAAACTGAGAAGAGCAGCATGTTTGTAGAATGATCACAAAATATGAGCCGTTTTGTTTAAGTGTGGAAACGCTGTTTCTATAACGTGAGTACACAAAAAAAAGATTGCGTTGCTAATAGGCTAACGTTAGCCGCTAACAGGTAGCAACAACACAACAATCAAACTTTAACGTTACTTACCCTCATAGTTGTGCAGGAAACTTGAGATATACAATTTAAATCCCTTGTTAATTTGCTTGTTGGAGCAGGAGACCAGGCATACGACACAAAGAACATCGTAGATACTTATCTTGGGCAGCTATTGTAAACATTTAGACAGCACTGTTTTCACTGAGAACGGGGCTTAGACGGAAACTGGAATGCCGACTTCTTGTCAATGCAGAAGTGATTCACGACGCTTGTGTACAGAGCCTATTGAGGACAGATCGCTCAAATATTCACTAAAATTGATAAATTCGTCGGACTCTGCAGCTTCTGCCATGGTTCGTCTTCTTCTTCTTCATTTGATTTATGGCGGATCGCAAACAACTGTTAGGTGCATACCGCCACCTACTGGGCAGCTTCTGCCATGGTTGCGTGCCTGACTGCTCCTTATCTCAGGAGCTCATCTCCTTACGTCACGATGCGGAAGTTCTCGGATTTCTGTGGGCGTGTCCCAGCGAGAAAATTACCATAACTTGTAATAAAATTTAAATATATTTATAATTTATTTTGCAAAAACGAACCTAGTTCAATGATAATATATATATATATGTAGTGCAAAATGATGCCTAGTTAAAACATGATGTCAGTGCAGCTTTAAGGGAATGTTTGCTTCCAACAGTGGCATCTGTGTAGAACAAGCTGTCAGTCTTAGAAAGTCTCTGAGGGGCTTGCACAATCAGTGTCTTTTGTGGTGGAATTTTGCTGCTGTAATCAATGTGCAGTGTCTCACAGTCATCAGAAGAATCCAAGGTGGGAGTGTCACTAAGACGATCTGCGCTGTCCTCCCCTCCATGCAGATCTTTCAGTTTTCCGGCTGGCTGTGGGAAGGCAGCTGCTCTCTCTGACGGCAGTTTCGACTTGAATGGCCGGGAAGATGACAGAAGAAGCACAGATTATTCTGGCGGCAGTGCGTACGTGCAATGTGGGAATTATCATTACACACAGAACATGGTATGTCATTCAGTCCTTTAATATTCAGCGAACGGCTTTTAACAGGTTGCCTTCTGCTAGACTGGGAGTTGGATTGGGTTTGAAGTAGCATTTTCTCCAACATGCTAATCAGTCTTTCCATATTGGAATTGTCTGGGGCTACACTTCCTCAGACGGCTGAGACGAGCCGGTCTGAGAAGCTCAGTCCTCACCTCGTTCTACAGGTGTGCAGTGGAGAGCGTCCTGTGCTCCAGCATCAACGTGTGGCATGGAGGCTGCACAGTTGCAGAGAGGAAAGCTCTACAAAGAGTGGTGAAGGCTGCACAGAAGTCTGTGGGAGTCAGTCTCCCCACCATCACAGACATCTACACCTCCAGATGCAGAAAAAGAGCCACCTGCATCATGAAAGACCTCACTCACCCAGCACACTCACTCTTTGCACCACTCCCCTCGGGACGGAGGTTGAGGAGCATCAAATGTAGAACCACTAGGCTGAGGAACAGCTTCTACCCTGAGGCTGTCAGACTCATGAATAAATAAATAATAAGAATAAACACTGCAAAATGTCACATCATGCTGATACTGATCTGTTTCTTGTTGCTGCGTTCATCTGTGACTATCTGCGTTCATCTGTGACCATCTGCTCATGTTCGTGCTGCTGTTTATAATGATGTTTTTCTACTACATTAGGGCTTAGTGTATTACTAGCTGATGTCTCTCTTAGTTAATCCTAGATGTTATTATTGTTTTTCTCTTGCATTTGTTGTTGGATGTAACTGGGACCCTGTGTACATAATCTCGTTTTCAACACATGTACTACATGCGGTGCAAATGACAATAAATTCTCTCTGACTCTGACTCTGACATTGTTGCAGTTCTTGCCTATGCGCAGATGTGGGCACCGTGCAGTCCACCTCCGCTCGGTTCACACTGATCCTGCTTTCTTTCTCAGCAGACCGCAGTCCCTTTTCCATATGATACTCATCCAACACTTCCTGAACATCTTGTGGTGACCATTTTTCTATGGTCTTGGATCTGAAGGTGAGAGCTAAATCTTTACATGGACAGTTTCTGATGAACATGCGAGTTACTTCAACACTTGGATTGTCAAAGGTCTTGCCCTGTTCTTTAAGTCGGCTAACAGCAACATCAGCTGCTCTATTCAATCTTAGCCAGTATTCGAATGGATCCTCATTCTCTTTTGGCCGGGTGGAGTAAAAATCAGCAAGTGGTACGGGGGAGCACAGATCAGACCCAAAATATTTGCGCAGAATTGAATAGATGGCTTGTGGATTGCTCTGAACATCAATTCCACAGTTGCATATTCCACACCTGACAACATCCCTTGCTCTGCCTCTAAGATGGATTAGGATCTCCTCTGTAACTCCCTCCAGGCAGTAAACGGACACAAGGCGTTCTTTGTTGATTACTGGAGTTTAATAACCATGCCGTGAGAACTGTACAAACACAAAATATATATTTTACAGAAAGAAAGACATTCTCATAGAGAATAAACAACTGTTACAGAGCAAAACATTTACAATCAAATGGCTTGACTTACAAAAATGGAGGCATTACGTCACCTTAAAACACGTGGCTAACAAACTCCACAAATTCTTAAAATAAACTGTCTATTTCCACACAAAACAAAAAATACAAAACTGCGTACCTCATTGGCCGCTTCACCTGAAAGGGTTAAGACAAAAACCTCATGTAGTGTCTTCTTATAACCAGCTACACGAGCCTCGGTGCACGCTTCACCAGACCTCTTCATCAACTAAGAAAATAAAAGCATGCTGCCCTCTGCAGGGTGTAGCGTGTCACAAAAAATATGTGCCTAAATGAAACAACAAATTAAACATTGGTTCCATTCCAGTAACATTTATACACTCTTTAATAAACATAAAATATTTTATGTTGCTTTAACTTATCTACACCAATTTAAAACAATAAAATTAACCCAAACTGTATAACTGCTGCTGATGGCAGCCACACTCCCACCAAATCACAGGTGATTTCCTACTAAATCTGAATGCACAGGAAAACAACAAATGTCTGTGGTCTGACATACGTTATAGAAAGTCATGTGTCTTAGTTCTGAGCTACTCAGCTTTGACTAGAGTAACTGTTTTGTGGATGGGTCTTTCAAGATATACTGATTTGTTCTCTTTTCCCTTGGTCATCAAGTGTCGCATCACTCATCAACAGTTCAAGTTTCCTAATGACTCCATCTTCACTAGGGTACACTTTAGTGACCTTGGCTAGTTTCCATTCATTTCTGGGTAGAGTATTGTCCATCAGAATCACAATGTCATTGATCTTGGCATTTCTCTGTGTCTTGTGCCATTTATTTCTTTGTTGAAGATTCAGCAGGTATTCCCTTTTCCATCTGGTCCAAAATTCATTGGCCAAGTATTGTACCTTGCGCCATCTTTTGCGAAGATAAAGGTCTTCTTTCACAAACTCACCAGGTGGTGGTAAAACCACTGAAGACTTCATGGTCAGGATGTGATTCGGCGTAAGAGGTTGTGGAGAAGTGGGATCACTTAGCAGGTGAGTTGTTAAGGGCCTACTATTTATGATCGCCATAACTTCATAAAGGTATGTACGTAAAGATGAAATGTCAAGCCTTTTGGATGAATGATCCAAAATGGATGTCAACACACTTCTTATTGTCCTGATCTGCCTTTCCCAGGCTCCACCCATATGACTAGCAGATGCTGGGTTCATGACAAATTCACAACCTAGTTGTTTTAGGCCTTCTTGGTCCATTTTCTTTAAGGATTCCAGGAATTCTCGTCTTGCTCCAACAAAGTTGGTTCCCTGATCTGACCGAAGCTGCCGCACATTTCCACGTATGGCAATAAGTGTTCGAAGAGCGTTAATAAAAGCGTCAGATGTCATGTCGTCAAGTAGCTCTATATGCACAGCACGCGAGCACATGCATGTGAATAGCAGACCGTAGCGTTTAAGTTCCTTTCTTCCCTCCTTAACGTAAAATGGGCCGAAGCAGTCCATTCCACAATAAGTGAAGGGAGGCGATGTTTCCACTCTTTCATGCGGTAAATCTGACATTCTTTGCACTTCAGTATTTCTTCTGAACTTTCTACATTTCACACACTTGTAAATGTAGGAAGACTCTGTGTGACTGCATCCCAATATCCAAATGCCATTTGATCGCAGCTCGTTCATAGTCATCCCACGTCCCTGGTGATGAAACTTTTGATGGAAGTGATCAATGAGCAGTTGTGATATATGGGTTTTGCTTGGCAAGATTGCTGGATGTTTAATGTAGGTGTGTAAAGCTGAACGCTCCAGCCGACCTCCTACTCTGAGTACACCCTTTTCATCCAGGAAAGGATTCAGTTTATGCAGCCTGTTTGTGTTGTTCTTTGTTATCTCCTTCTTGGATTTTAGATCTTTGATTTCTTCAGAAAACACTTCCCTTTGGACTGTAGCTATGATGAAAAGCTCAGCCTCTTTTCTCTCCTCAAGATTGGTGACTTTGTTAGTTCTGGAGAGTGAACCCTTGACCTCTTTGACACATCGCATGAGTCGTGCAATGGCTTTAACCAGTCTTGTCCAGTTTGAGAACCTTGAGAAACGATTGAGCAGAGACTCTTCTGTCGCCAGTGTCTTATGAACAAAGGTTTTTCGTAGTTCTGGATCTTCAGATTCCAACTCTCCCACCTTAACATCATTATCAGGAAGTTTGTCACGCCAGAGAAAATCTGGACCAGTGAACCAGTTGGAAGTGATCAGTCCTTTAGCTGTCAAACCTCGTGATGCATGATCCGCAGGGTTGTCTTCAGAGGTCACATATCTCCATTGATCCGGATCGGAACCTTCTTGTATGCGCTGAATGCGATTCGCCACAAATATGTGAAACCGTCTAGCATCATTGTTTATGTATCCAAGAACGACCTTCGAATCAGTCCAGAAGAATTCTTGGGCTTGAACCTCCAACTCCCTTTTAAGCAGGTCACTTGTTCGAACAGCAATAACGGCTGCTGACAGCTCAAGTCTGGGTACTGTGGTGACCTTTGTAGGAGTCACCCTAGCCTTGCCAATAACTAGAGAACAGTAGACTTTGTTTGATATACTGATTGCTCTCAAGTAAGAGCATTCACCGTACCCTTTAAAGACCGTGTAAAGTGAATTTCAACATTTTCTTCAATAAACATTATAAATGTCATAATTGTAATCTTGTAAATGAGTAAAAAGTCTCAAAATTGTAGCTCAATTAATTTTGGAGTTATAGAGCAAACTGTGTATAAACATATTTCTATTTCAGGATTTTTTAGGCGTGTTTTAAACGTGACCGCGTTTCGTCACGCGGTCCTCATTAGTATAGCCCCACCCCCTGCAGCTCCAGCCGTATAAATTCGCCTCGGTGGAGCCGTTCACTCGCGAATCGCAGATAGCATCAGATAGCAATAGCATAGATATTTTGTTCATTGTTAGCTAGCTAATCAATTATGCCTCGTTCGTGCATCTTCCCTGGATGTCGTAATGGTCAGGGCACCCGTACAAATCATAACATGTTTTTATACCGCGTGGTTTTAAACCGAGTATCTGTAATGTCTGGATAGGACAATGGTTAGAGCGCTTGCCTTCCGTCCCAAAGCCCACGGGTTCAAATCCCGCATGGTGCAACTCTTTTTTTTTTTTATTCATTCCAGATTAAAAACACACAAGAAAACTATTTACAAAAACAGCGTAACTCTTGGAAAAAGTAGCTGCTGTTACAGACAGAACTCGGATAAAAACAGAGCAGGTTTACTGGCTCTGCTGTCTTCCTCTCCAGTGTCTCCACTGTGGGACACGAGCAGGACGAGCGCAGCTGCCTGAAACCACGCCCACGCACTGACACGCCCCTAGCGTTCCAGACCAAGGCAAAATCATGTTTTTTCATGATTTTTGAGACTTAATTTTATAAGGTAAACAATGTTTTTAATCAGTCAGATTTAAATGGGTGATTAATAACACATATTTATGCCATGTGACAAACTAAAAACACACATTTAATTTCACTTTACACGGTCTTTAACACTTGCATCTGAGAAATGATGCAACTCATATCTTTTGACTTTCTCAAAACCCTTTGGGAGATAACATCTTTGAATTTTGATGCCGGACAGGTTCTTTAAGTCCAACAACCAGGACTCCCATCGTGGTTTGAGATCTTCAGACAATGGCTCGTCCCATCCAATCTTGTCTCGACACATCTCTTGAAGTATTTGCTTCCCGACCAGAATAAATGGTGCCACAAACCCAAGAGGGTCATAGATGGATGCCACTGTTGATAAAACACCTCTTCTAGAAAGTGGGCGTTCATCCACAATCACTCTGAAATGGAATTGGTCCGAAACAACACACCATTTAATTCCCAAAACTCTCTCAATGTGTGACTCTCCAAGAGTCATGTCACGATTTCTTACTGAATCTGCACAGTCATCGTCTGGAATGGATTCAAGCACATCTTGGCTGTTGGAAACAAACTTGTGAAGTCGCAGCTTGCCAGCATTACAAAGTTGTCTTGCTTCCTTTATCAGCTGTATAGCTTCGTCTCTGGTTGCAACGCTTGTCAGTCCATCATCCACATAAAAATTTCGTTCAATGAACTGGATGGTTGTTTCGCTGTAGTGACCTTGACCTTGGGCAGCAACATGCTTCAACCCAAAGTTTGCACATCCTGGCGATGATGCAGCACCAAATAGATGAACTCGCATGCGATAGATGGATGGTTGAGCCTGAAAGTTTCCATCATCCCACCATAGAAATCTCAAGTAGTCCTGATCCTCTGTTTTAACATGAAATTGATGGAACATGCGCTCAATATCGCACATTATGGCAACTTGTCCTTTACGAAAACGGCAGAGAACACCTATCAGGCTGTTCGTCAATTCTGGCCCAGTGAGCAGATAGTCATTTAATGACACACCTTCGAACTTTGCAGAGCAGTCAAATACGACTCGTATTTTTCCTGGCTTGTGTGGGTGATAGACTCCATGATGAGGAATATACCACACAGGACCTTTGTTAATTTCTTCTTCTGGGACTCTTTCTGCATCTCCATTTGTTATGATTTCACTCATAAAGATTGTGTAGTCTTTTTGGTATTGTTTATCTTTTTCAAATCTCCTTTTCAAGCATCGGAGTCTGTGAACTGCACATACTTTGTTATCAGGGAGATTTGGTCGGTCTTTCTTGAAAGGAAGTGGCATTTCACAATGACCATCTGCTTTAATTTTGACTCCCTTTTCCATTATAGACAGGAACCGCAAATCCTCCTGAGATAAATTTGCATCTTCAACTCTTCTCTCACTGAAGTCAGACTCAAGCATCCTCAACACATCTGGTGGAGAAATGAACTCCTTAACTTGAGTTCTGCAAATGTATTTCACTTCATTTGTGAGGTTCTTAGCTGTCTGAGGCTGAGGTTTCACTGACTTCACGATGATCTTATGGCTACTTCCAATTGCATCACCATAATCGATACAAGGGCTAACACAACCAACTATGCTCCATCCAAGATCTGTTTTTTGAGCAAATGGTTCGTTATCTTTACCTGGCACCACTTCTCGGGGTAACAAAGCCTGTGGACAGTTGTAACCGATGAGTAGCCCTACATCACACTCGATCAGTGGAGCAATCTCCTCTGCAAGATGCTCTAGATGTGGCCATGCTCTTGCAGTTTTTGGGGTCGGAATGTGACTTAAATTAGCAGGAATGAACTCTCTTGAATAGGCTACAGGGAGAGAAATCTTCTTTGATGAATAAAAACCTCTCACCTGCAGTCCAACAAATCTCTGACTTGGGATGATTGTATTTCTGGATGAAAGTGTGGAGAGTTTTAACTGCACAGGTTCTCCTTTTGTTTCCAGAACTTCTGCCTTATCTTGCATGATGAATGTTGTATCGCTTTGGTTATCGAGTAGAGCATAAACGAGAATTTCATTCCCTGGGTTGCTTGATGTAGATAACCACACTGGAACAACTGTAGAAGAGTACATGTTGTCGACGCCTTGCACTACTCTGTTTGATGTAGCTTCATTTGAGGGTTCAATATTGTGGTTGTGCTCTGCTTTTTCCTTTGATTTTTTATTTTCAGAAGTTTTTACACTCTCTCCATGCTCATCATTGGTTTTCTCTTTTCTATTTGCCCTTTCACGATCTTCGTGTAAACATGTTGGATGTTTTCCCTTACATGTTTCACAAAGGCTTCTTCTTTTGCAGTTCTTAGAGTGGTGTCCTGGTTGCAAACATCCAAAACATAATTTATTTGTTTGGACAAATCTGAGACGTTCCTGAACTGGTTTTTCGTTGAATTTCCAGCATTTCTGAATGCCGTGGTTTTGTTTTTCACAGAAAATGCACCCTTTATGTTCCGGATTCTCTTCAGAGTTGCTCATAAGCACCTTTGCACCAACATTTCGTGTCTTTGTTGTCTTTGTTTTTTCACCATCACCAGATTTCAAGGCGTGAAGAGAAGTTACTGGATTGCAAGCTATTTTTGCTTCTTTTGTGATGAACTCCACAAACTGACTGAATGTAGGAAATTCATTACAAGTCTCTTCGATCTCAATCACTTTTCTGTTCCAACTGGCTACCAACCAATCAGGAAGCTTTGTGAGAAGTTTCTGATTTTCATCACAGGTGTTCAATACTTCTAGACTTTTAATCTCGGACATTGCAGCCTGGCAGCCCCTAAGAAAGTCTGAAAAATCCCTCAGTTCGACACTGTCTCTGGGTCCTATTTTGGGCCATGATGCAAGCTTATCCTTGAAAGCTTTAGCTATCACAAATGAGCTTCCAAATCTTTCTTCCAGGATAGCCCATGCTGAATCATAAGCTGTATCTGTTCCTAACAGGAAATAACATTCAATGGCCTTTCTTGCAGCTCCACCAACGTATTTACGAAGGTAATAAACTCTTTCGTTTACAGGGATGTTTTTCCTGCCTATTAGCGTTTGAAATGACATCTTCCAGTCCTTGTATCTTAATGGGTCTCCAGTAAAAACAGAAGGTTCAGGTACTGGGAGACGGCTCACATTAATAGACTCTGCTATTGCTTCAGCAAGGACTCTGGCGCTGTCTGCTTGGGGTGGATGCTCATAGGAACTTCTTTTAGCTCCTGAAGATCGACGTCGTTCAATTGCCTGGTTACGAAGTAACTCTCCAAATTCTTCATCTGAGCTTGTTTCTTGTTCATAAACTTGTAGCCGTGCCTTTGCCGCACTTAACTTCTTAACAGTCTGTAGACGTTCTAGTTGTCTGCGTTTTTCTCCCAGTGCTTTCTTTCTTGCCATATTTTCTTTCTCTTGTAATGCAATCCTCTTTCTTTCTTCTTCTTCAAGGTTTTCAAGTTCTTGCTGTTCACTTTCTATCTCTTGTAGGACCTTTAAAGCAGCCTGTGTAGCAGCTAGCTCTGCTGCAACCTCCTGTCTCCTAATAGAGGAAAGGCTCGACTGTCGGGACTTAATGCTTGAACTGCTAGCAGAGATTAAACTTTGAGAACTTTTACTTGTAGCTTTAGAGGCTGAAGATAGCAGCACAGAACCATACTCAGGCCAGACAACGTCCTCTGTCTGATCATCTTCATAATCCTTGTGAAGATAAGTGGATGCATTTTTTAAGATTATTTCAGATGCAGCATCACAGGTGTCTACTCTGCGACGGATCTCACTACCTGGGGGAACACATTTGCGCAGTTCTTCATAACTGTGCTTCACGTCTGCAGCTGCACAACTTATCTTACCGTATTCTCCGGTGTATAATACGCAGTATTTTTGCACATTTGCATGTCCTGCGTATTATACACCGAAGCGTATTATTTATGGATTTTTCCCCATATTTTTAGACCCATTTTTGGCTCTGATATCTCAGTTTTTCATTTTGGCCAAAATGGTGCAGTACCAGTTTTGGCCGCTATGGGCGCTAATGCACCCTGTAGGTAGTCTGTTTAATACCTGCAGACTGTACCAAAAATATTTATTTTAATTAAATTCAGCTGTACATTACAAATTAAGTCATCTAGAGACTTCTTTTAATTCTGTTAGTTTAAATGTCATCAAATGAATAACCTTGTGTGTTACTTGTATAAGCATTATTGAATCCAATGTTTGATAGTCATCAAGACTGTTTAATTCAAACTGTTTAAATTCATGCTGAATAGCAAATGTTATTCCAAAATGTTATTCATGAAGGATTTCTCTTCTCAAACCTGCAGTGAAGATTCAGTGACACTGTTTATCTCATTTTAGTTTGAGCTCAGGACAATCTCCTCAGAAGAGACTTTTGTTTTTGTCCTAATTAATAATCAGATGAATAATATCTGTTTTTGCTATTATCATTAACATAGGTCCCATATGTGATGCTTTAATGACGTTGTTTTAACCAAACCAACAGGTTAACAGTGTTGTGTGTAGTGTTAAGATCAGTTTTTATCATAAAATGCTGACATCTGAAACTAACACTTTATCTTTCTGACAATTTGTAATGTTTGATTCAAATTAAAAGTAATAAAAGTATTACTCTCCCTTCAGGATTAACTCCCAAAAAGTTCATTACTGAGAGTTATCAGAGAAGTGTTTCTGAGGTCACGGTTGTATCACTATAGTTTCAATGGGTTTGGCGCCATCTAGTGGCCATAAAAAAGACTGTCACGGCAGCGCGTATTATACACCGAAGCGTATTATCTACGGGTTTTTCTGATTTATTTCCCAAAATTGGCCAAAGCGTATTATACACCGGAGCGTATTATACACCGGAGAATACGGTACTCATCAAGTCCTGCACAACCTCAATAGAGGGAGTTCCGTTTATCACCCTTTTTGCTTGCTTTGCAGTCACTTTCCATTTATCGTAAGTATTAGTAAAACGATCCTGCAGTTTTTTTTGATTTGTTATCATGCAGTTCTTGAGCCTTTTCAGTAAGCCTTCTAATCCTCTGGCTTCTTCTTGGCTTTTCTTCTGTTTCAGTGTCAGTCATTTGCTCCATTATGCAACTTTTACTTATTACTTGGCCTAAGATAACTTTAACTGTAGCTTTACAGAACTAATGGCTTAACAATAACCACCTCAAGCAGCTGTAAAATGACTTCACCTACAAAAATCTTAAACCTTGAACTTGGACAAAAATTGTGCAGATCACCTGGGGCCTCATGTATCAACCGTGCGCACGCACAAAAACATTGCGCACGTCACTTTCCACGCAAAGTGGCGTATGTATCAAATCTGATATGAACGGGAATATCTGCGCATCCACGTACAAATCCACGGCTGCTCCCCTGCTTGCGTACGCACGTTTCTGTGGTTATTGTTCCTTTGGCGACACTTACAGGTTATTCAGAGAAACTGTGTCCATGATATGAAAATAATCATAAATCCCACCAAACACACATGATTAACAATTATTACATCCACATGGACGCAATTAGATGAGTGGATATAAAAGCATGCGCCAAATAGTGGCAACGATATTGACAACAATGAGATGTGATTTCTTTAAATAAGAAGTTAACCAAGCTGTACCAACACGCCTACGTTTAGGTCAGTGTGTAGCGCGGTTGCCTTTAGTTCCAAAGGTCATGAGTTCGAATCTCGCATGGTACAACGTTTCTCTTTTTTTTTTTTCGTTCCAGATTTAAATACACATGAAAACTATTTACAAAACAAGAAATCGTCTGCTTCCTTTCATTTCATGTATTGTTCTATTTCTTGTTGTTTTATTAAATAGTTGTCCTGTGTTCTTTAAATCTGGAATGAAAAAAAAAAACGTTGTACCAAGGGGGAGTCGATCTCACGACCTTTGGGACGAAGGGCGGGCGCGCTCACCACTAACCTATACAGGCATGTTAGAGCAGATGGGTCAACTTCTTGTTTAAAAGTGGATGGTATGTTTTGCGCTAGGCGTGCCGAATAAAACCTTTTTCCGTGCTTCTCTGCCTCACTCAGAAGTGATTCCTGTTCACAGTCCGTGAAGTTCCTCTTTTTTCCACGTTCCGACATGATTTGCAATGGAGCAGAGACGACATTCCTGTCGTGCATGGCATATTTGAATGACTTTGCATATTCATACGGAGGCGTGTCAAAGGCGGAGTCGGCCACTCTCTCATGTGCGCTGAATTCCACGTTGATTGTGTTGTACATAAGGAATGTGCGTGGATTCCGGTGTACGCACAGTTTGATAAATCTGGATTTTTTTGTGCGTGGACACTTTTCTGGATTTGTCCGTACGTGACTTTTCAGTAAGAAATCTACGCAAGTCTTTGTACATGAGGCCCCTGATTACTTAATTTCAAGACTTGCAGTGTCTCCTTAACGTACTTTACAAAGATGATCCACTTCCTAACATTTAACTTGTTTTAAATGTATCACTTGTTGAAACATCAATGTAAACTTGAAAGCGCTCGCTGCTTTGGTTTCTGGTGTAGCACAGTCTTATCTGTCTGATGCTAGAGTGCGATGAATCTTCTTTGCTGCTCAGCGACTGGAAGGCACAGTTCCTCATCTCCTCACCTCATGTCGAGCAGACTGAGTTCTCACTGTAACTCCCTCCAGGCAGTAAACGGACACAAGGCGTTCTTTGTTGATTACTGGCGTTTAATAACCATGCCGTGAGAACTGTACAAACACAAAATATATATTTTACAGAAAGAAAGACATTCTCATAGAGAATAAACAACTATTACACAGTAAAACATTTACAATCAAGTTGCTTGACTTACAAAAAATGGAGGCATTACGTCACCTTAAAACACGTGGCTAACAAACTCCACAAATTCTTAAAATAAACTGTCTATTTCCACACAAAACAAAAAATACAAAACTGCGTACCTCATTGGCCGCTTCACCTGAAAGGGTTAAGACAGAAACCTCATGTAGTCTTCTTGTAACCCAGCTACACGAGCCTCGGTGCACGCTTCACCAGACCTCTTCATCAACTAAGAAAATAAAAGCATGCTGCCCTCTACAGGGTGTAGCGTGTCACAAAAATATGTGCCTAAATGAAACAACAAATTAAACATTGGTTCCACTCCAGTAACATTTATACATTCTTTAATAAACGTAAAATATTTTATGTTGCTTTAACTTATCTACACCAATTTAAAACAATAAAATTAACCCAAACTGTATAACTGCTGCTGATGGCAGCCACAATTGTTCTTTATTATTTGTCTAGACAAGACAACGCTAATATGAGCTCTAAGTGGGGTAAATATGGAAAAAAATATAATAAAGATTGGGAGATAGCGTGCTCTTCAAGACTGGATCCGACCACGACCACAGATGGGAGAAAAATGCAAAATGTATTTTTATTTTTTAGACTGAATACGTTCTTTAATGTATAATTTTGCTGGTTATATGTAATGCCATAATAAATATGTTTATACTGTTTAAAACTGCCTTTTTTTACACAATGGGATGGGGTGCTTTTTTGGGGCTTTTTTTGAAAGAGCGAGTCGCTTGTTTGTGCTTGTTTTGAAGGAGCTGATCGCTTCTTTCGGTCTGGAGATCTGGCAACCCTGCTTCTCAGACTGAGGAAGTCTTTCGGACGAAAGACGAAACGTTTCTACAGTTTTTTTTTTGCTTTGTTTTGTTTTGTTTTTTGAATGTCCAGAGGACCAGACTTAGCTTTTTTAGATTTTTGTACATCATTTTATAAGAGGCAAAATCCACATTTAAAAAAAAAAACTTAACCTAACTATCAGCAAGTAAAAATGTGCTTAAATATAATAATAATAATGTCCTTTTTTGTCATCTGTGTATGTTTCCCATACACAGACGAAATTCATCTCTGCATTTAACCCAACCACCACCAGGTGGTGCAGTGAGCAGCCATAGAAAGCGCCCGGGGAGCTGGAGAATTAGGTGTGCACTCATAGACACCCGGGTGTGTGTAGTGGCCGGGGCGCGAACCCGCGTCCTTCGGGTCCCAAGTCGGAAGCCCTGCCACTACACCATCTTGGCTCCTATATTATTTAAAGGGGACCACAGATGCAAAATTCACTTTTTAATGTTTTTTTTTACTCAACTTTGCGTATTAACTTCATAAAATGACAGTCCTTGTGCCAAAAAAATGCACCCAGTGGTTTATTTACTCTAAGTAGATTTATTTATTTTTGATAAATACACCTGGATTCACACTTCCTGCCGTTATTGACGTCACAAGCCGTAGCCAATCACCTCAAACCTGAGTCCAGCCCCCTCACCTAGCAACCCCTGGTTAGGCTCAACCCACTTTTCATTCAACCTTTATTTAGTCAGGTAAATCTTTTGAACCTCAAGGGCTCATTTACGAAAGCGACCTGCTAAAACTAAAGAACAATGAACAGCAGTGGTAGAATTTCCTTAAACAATAAACAATAAACAAACAAACAATAAACAATAGAAAACAAAAGAGAGAAAAAAACAAAAGAAAGTTTTTTTTTTTTTAACAAAGTATCAAAAAACTAGCAAAACATTATAAGGTAGACGTATAAAATCAAAGACAGGAACAAATCTGCATTGGTTTTTGCCAGGATTCCAACAGATTCTGAAAACCATTTAGAGAAGTCAAGGTCGAGAGCTTCAGATCTTTTTGTAAGATATTCCATGAAGCAGGAGCGGAGTAGGAGAAGGCCCTTTTTCCAAGTTCAGTCCTCACTGACGGAACACTGCAGGTAATCATGTCCTGAGAGCGCACACTGTAGCTGCACTCACGCAAAGACATGTAGGAGGAGATGTATGAGGGCAGCAGACCAAGAAGTGATTTAAAGATGAAAATGTACCAGTGGAAGAGTCTGCGTGAGGTTAATGATGTCCAGTTAACCAGTGAATACAGGGTGCAGTGGTGGGTACGATAATCACAACCAGTTATGAATCTTAGTGCACCATGATAGACAACATCCAACATCCGCAGGGTGCTTGTAGGAGCATTCATGTAGAGAATGTCACCGTAATCAATGGAGGGAAGGAAAGTCACAGACACAAGGCGTTTCCTGACATTCAGTGATAGACATGATCTGTTTCTGAAAAAGAAACCCAGTTTAACTTTCAGTTTCTTCACTAGGTTTTCCACGTGGAGTTTAAAAGAGAGATGTGAATCGATCAGGATACCCAGATATTTATAGGAATCAACAAACTCAATAGGGACACCATTTGAAGAAAAAATCAGAGGAGGATCTGCTGGAACCGCCTTCTACACATGACTATTGTTTTTCATGATTTCATCTCATCTTTTGTTTATATGTTCTTAATTTCATGTGTACAGCACTTTGTTGCAGCTGTGTTTTTTTTAAATGGCTTTATAAATAAAGTATAATTGTTATTTTTATGTTTTAGTTCAATTTTTAGTGTATTTGCGATCGCTCCCAACGCGCAGCCGGCAAAAATTAAACGAGCGGACCCCCGGCGTAGGGACCGGTTGCGACGGGACCCTCTTCTGGCGCGATGGAGCGGAGCTTCAACTGTACAGCCTCGCAGCAGCCTCGCAGCAGCGAGGACCTTCTCCTTACGGATTAATTTACGGGAGACACTTGGTGAACTTTGTGTTGTCTTGACTGGAACAGCGATAACTCCCAAAATCTCCGCGTGCAACGAGCGGAGCTGGCGAAAACCGGAAGAGGAACAAGCTAACATTAGCTTCGGATTCGGGTGGTCTCATGCTAAAAGGAGCAGCAAACTGCGGCGCGCTCAGACGGGTTTCGGTAAGTTATCTTAAGCTAACACTAACAGTAAGTCAAATGAGTAATAAAAAAAGAGCTAATTTTAAAACAACAACACATTACAGATACTGGCTGTTACAGAGGGCGTAAACAGATCTTTGAAGGGCGTGGACTTCAAGAAACCGGTCGTTCAAAACGAAAGTTAAAAATGGCAGAATTAAAAAGGGTATAATTGATTATCTAAGAATTATTTTGTGTATTAAAATGAATTAATATTGTCAAGATAGCACACAGAAATAACATAAAAATTTTAAATACCTATATGTGGTCCCCTTTAAAATGACTGAAATTAAGAACTTTCCATGTGGTTAGTTTTCTGTTGTATACTAAATTCATACCCCCATTATTGGCATGTAAACCAGGAAGAATAAAATCCACAAAAGGTCCTTAATATCCAACTGATGATCCTCTAACTCCACCGTTTACATGATCTGCTAAGTCTGCTTTACCTGATTCTCACGTCATCGGGTGGGGCTAAGGATGCTGTATAAGGACTTTATAGAATTTACAGAGGCACTATCCCCCATTGTCTCCTGAAGCCGGCTGTCGCTCCTGTTCCTGCAAATTCAATCTTCAGTCTTCTCTTTGACCATAATGACATTATCCAGGCAACCCTTATCAATCCTATTAGCTTCCCTTGAAATGGTTGAGGCAACTTTCTTCTCTAGAGCAGGACTAGAGGTTGAGGAGCATCAAATGTAGAACCACTAGACTGAGGAACAGCTTCTACCCTGAGGCTGTTAGACTCATGAATAAATAAAAATAAAATAAAAAAATAAACACTGCAAAATATCACATTGTGCTGATGCTGATCTGTTTTCTTGTTGCTGTGTTCATCTGTGTTCATCTGTGACCATCTGCTCATACAAACTCATGTTCGTGCTGCTGTTTATTTCCACTATATTAGGCTTAGTGTATTACTAGTTGATGTTTTTCTTAGTTAATTCTAGATGTTATTACTGTTTTTCTCTTGCATTTGTTGTTGGATGTAACTGGGACCCCGTGTACATAATCTCGTTTTCATCACATGTACCACATGCGGTGCAAATGACAATAAAGACTCTCTGACTCTGACTCTGACTAGGCCCTGCAGGCTGCACTGGGGACAGCCGTACCTTGGCAGACCTCTTCAGATGTCTTTCCAGGACATGCACCTGGTTGTGTGGCTTCCTTTCACACTCTGACAGACTGCTCTTTCTGTCCTCGAAGACTAGAGATTCTGTTGTGATCACAGAGCGAGGTCTCACACGAGAGTCCTGCTCATTCCTGACGGTACCATCATCACTGAGAACACTTTGGTCTTCTTTAACACTAGCACTACCACATGTGAGCCATTCGGATATTCTAACTATAGTTCCCATGGGAGTTAGTCAAATGGCTCATTGAATTAGCATTTTTGCAGCCATTGGTATGTATATGAGGCCATTCTGTTGGCGTGGAGGAGGCCTTGGGGGCATATTTACATATGAATATATAAGTAGG
Source organism: Garcialebias charrua (assembly GCA_038048925.1). Taxonomy (NCBI): domain Eukaryota; kingdom Metazoa; phylum Chordata; class Actinopteri; order Cyprinodontiformes; family Rivulidae; genus Garcialebias; species Garcialebias charrua. Next base: position 4,646 of record JBBPBX010043028.1, on the reverse strand, counting down.
TCCCTCTTGTAAATGAGTCACCGTGGCTCAACGAGGCTGGCCTGTATTAATAAAGGTTGAATGAATGTATATATATATATATATATATATATATAATATATATATATATATATATATATTATATATATATATAAATATATAAATAATAATNAGAGCTGGTCCGCACATTCCTTCAGAACTTTCCCTGGGATGTTGTCTGGTCCGGTTGCTTTATGAGGATTAATCTTTCTGAGACTGCCTCTCACTTCTGCTGCGGACACCCTGAGATGCTCTTCATCTGGTGATGAGGTGAGTCTGGTGCTAGCAGGTCTGTTTGGATCATCAAAACGTGCATAAAACTTATTGAGGGCATCAGGCAGAGATGGGTCCCTGGGGCATTGTTTGTTCTTGCCTTTGTAATCTGTTATGCATTTAATACCCTTCCACATGCTCCGTGGGTCTTGTGAGGTGAACTGTCCCTCGATCCTCTGTGCATACGTGGCCTTGGCCTTCTTAATGCCATCCTTCAGTTCATTCCTGCTTTTCCTCAGCTCCACTTTATCTCCTGACTTGAATGCAGTGTCTCTGGCTGCTAACAAGGCGTGAACTTCTCTATTTAACCAAGGTTTCCGGTTCGGGTAGGATTTAACATATTTTTTTATGGATACATTCTCAGAGCATGTACTGATGTAACCCAGGACTGAGGAAGCATACAGTTCCATGTCCACTGAACTTCCATCAGTGGCCGCTTCCCTGAAAACAGACCAGTTTGTCCTCTCAAAACAGTCTCTCAACAAGGGGGAACTATCTTGAGGCCAGATTGTTATTTGTCTTTGTTCCGGCTTGGACCGCCTGAGTGGAGGGAGTTCTCTTGGCGCCAGGATCAGAGACTCGTGGTCTGAAGATCCGAGCGCTGGGCGTGTCTTCGCCGTGTATGCCCCCTTTACATTTGTGAAGACTTGGTCGAGTGTTTTATCTCCTCTCGTGGCTGCGAAGACGTTCTTATTGAAGGCTGGGAGGGACACCTGAAGATCAACGTGATTGACATCCCCGCAAACAATGAAAAGCCCCTCAGGATATTTACACTGCAGCGAGGTGAGTAAGTCATGAATTTCTCTCTGGGCGTCATTAGCATTAGCATCAGGGGCTATGTAAATAACGCTGATTAGAATTACAGAATAGTCACGTGGCATGTAGTGCGGGCGACACCTAACTGTGATCAACTCCACGGCAGCTGAACAAGCTCTTTTTATCACAGCACAGTTCGAATAGGACTCCTTCTTCAGCCTGACAGCATCCCTCACCACCGGTGTCCACCACGGGTTCGAGGGTTGCCACCACGACAGGCACCAACAACCTTGCGGCCACAACTCTGATAAGCTGCCTCGACAATAGAGGCGCGGAACATGGCCCACTCGGACTCAATGTCCCCCGCCTCCCTCGGAACGTGTTCAAAGCTCTCCCGGAGGTGGGAGTTAAAGCTCCGTCTTACGGGAGACTCTGCCAGACGTTCCCAGCAGACCCTCACAATACGTTTGGGTCTGCCAGGTCTGACCGGCATCCTCCCCCACCATCGGAGCCAACTCACCACCAGGTAGTGGTCAGTTGACAGCTCCGCCCCTCTCTTCACCCGAGTGTCCAGGACATGCGGCCGCAGATCAGATGAGACGACAACAAAGTCGATCATCGAACTGCGACCTAGGGTGTCCTGGTGCCAAGAGCACATATGTACACCCTTATGCCTGAACATGGTGTTCGTTATGGACAATCCATGACGAGCACAGAAGTCCAACAACAAAACACCACTCGGGTTCAGATCAGGGGGGCCGTTCCTCCCAACCACACCCCTCCAGGTCTCACTGTCATTGCCCACGTGAGCGTTGAAGTCCCCCAGCAGAACAAGGGAGTCCCCAGGAGGCGCACTCTCCAATACCCCCTCCAAGGACTCCAAAAAGGGTGGGTAATCTGCGCTGCCGTTTGGCGCATAGGCACAAACAACAGTCAGAGCCCGTCCCCCCACACGTAGGCGAAGGGAGGCTACCCTCTCGTTCACCGGGGTGAACCCCAACGTACAGGCACCAAGATGGGGGGCAACAAGTATGCCCACTCCTGTTCGGCGCCTCTCACCAGGGGCAACTCCAGCCAACAACCACTGTGTAGTAAATTACAAGACAATTCTTTCAGACAAACCCAACTTGTCAGGGCAGCCTTCCTGAACCCCAATGATGTAAAAATCTTTGGCAAATTCAGAGTCTGTTGGAAGGAGGAGATCATTCAAGCAGGCTGAATGGAACTGAAAAGGACAGAAGCTCGGTTATAGCTCAGTTGTTCCCTGGGCTTAGAGTGTGAGATGATGCAGATCCAGACCTTCCTCCTACCTTTCCTCCTTGCATGTTCCACGTGACGACGTAGATGCCTACACGCCTGTCGGGGAAGTACCGGTCCAGGTCCAGGTCCCTCATACATCTCCTCCTACATGTCTTTGCGTGAGTGCAGCTACAGCGTGCGCTCTCAGGACATGATTACCTGCAGTGTTCCGTCAGTGAGGACTGAACTTGGAAAAAGGGCCTTCTCCTACTCCGCTCCTGCTTCATGGAATATCTTACAAAAAGATCTGAAGCTCTCGACCTTGACTTCTCTAAATGGTTTTCAGAATCTGTTGGAATCCTGGCAAAAACCAATGCAGATTTGTTCCTGTCTTTGATTTTATACGTCTACCTTATAATGTTTTGCTAGTTTTTTGATACTTTGTTAAAAGGAGGAATGTGTGTATATGTATATATATATATATATATATATATATATATATATATATATATATGTATATATATATATATATGTATATATATATATATATGTATATATATATATATATATATATGTATA